>PVIJ01002812.1:0-149754 GCA_004024925.1 Scalopus aquaticus
CTTTCCATAGTGGTTGGACCAGTTCACATTCCCACCAGCAGTGTAGAAGAGTTCCTTTTTCTCCACATCCTTTCCAGCATTTGTTGTTGCCTGTATTTTTAATGTGTGCCATCCTCACAGGTGTGAGGTGGTATCTCATGGTGGTTTTGATTTGCATTTCCTTGATTATAAGTGATGTTGAGCATTTTTTCATGTATCTATTGGCTATTTGCTTTTCTTCTTTGGAGAAGTGCCTTTTGAGCTCTTCTGCCCATTTTTTTGATTGGGTTATTGGCTTTGTTTTTGTTGAGTTGTGTGAGTTCATTGTAAATTTTTGTTATCAGTCCTTTATCAGATGTATTGTGTGCAAAGATCTTTTCCCAGTTGGTAGGGTGTCTGTTAGTTTTGGTTAATGTCTCTTTTGCTGTACAGAAGCTTTTTTTATTTTGATACAATCCCATCTGTTTATCTTGTCTTTCACTTCCTTTGCTTTGAGGGATGTGTCCTTCAAGATTTTGCTGAGATGTATGTCGTGTAGAGTTTCACCTATATTTTCTTCTATACATTTTATGGTTTCAGGTCTTACATCCAGGTCTTTTATCCATTTTGAGTTGACTTTTGTGCAGGGTGTGAGGTAGTAGTATAGCTTCATTTTTTTGCATGTGGCTGTCCAGTTTTCCCAGCACCATTTATTGAATAGACTGTCCTTGTTCCACTGCATTTTTTTTTTTTGCTCAGTGGACTGAGAGTTTAAATAGATGTTTATCAGTCAGTTTTTTTTCCTTCAGGACAATGGCAAGTTCTCACATCTCAAATTGTTTTCTTTGTAACAGTCTCAAAACATCTCCCATTTTTCTCCACCTCTCTTAGACAAATATATATTTTAAAGCACTCTGACATAAGCAATTGGGCATTCTCAGTATGTTACATTTTCACTAGTAAATACTAGTATTAAAATGTAGTACAGCAAATCTTGCACTATAGAAGACTATAGGAGCCTTGGTGGTAGATATGGTGGCATACGTCTAAAGAGGTGTGATACTAAAGTGGTGTTTCTTCAATAAAAAGAAAATTAAAAATGAAGCAAAGAATATTTAAACTTTCAGAAATTAAAGACATGATATCATTTTAATTCACAACTTTCTCCCAGATTTTCACTTAGCAGTAGGGAAGAAATAATCGACATTTTCTTTCTTTTCCTGTTTTTCTTTTGGGATTGGGTGTCATTATTTTAGCAAAGTAAATGAACACACTTTTTCTAGTAGGTGGATTTATTCTTATTTTATACACTAGGACAAATATAAGTTAATTTAGGTTATTTCCTCATTAATATTTCTTTCTTTCACATACCCTAATACAAGGTATTATTAGGGGAAAAATTTGTTCTTTTTTTAAGATTTATTTTTGCATAGAAGAACTGGGATGTAAGCCAGAGGTGCAGGGGGTGAGAGTATTCACCGGAGTGGGAGCAGAACAGGCAGATCCTCTGAAATACACTGCTAAGGAGAGCAGCGGGCAAGATAGGAGAGGTCTGCTGCATCATGTGGACTAGCTCGGTGGCTGGCCATCAAACTCAGGCCATCGTGGTGACAGGGCTGAGACTTAAACCCTAGGGCACCAGGGAGGCCCCAAAATTGTATATTCTTGATGGTGGAGGGGGAAAAAGGGGGAAAATATATAGCAGGTAATACCCTGAGTAGTAGCTTGATCAATGAGACCACCTTACTCAAAAGGATATATTTTGAGCTATGTCTACTGTGCTCATCTGAAGAGTTCAACAGTTGGGAGGTGGCACTATAGATGGAAAAGATATTCCATCATAGACTCTGGAATTCAATCTTTTTGGTTATACATCATTAAATAAGCTTATCCGGTTATAACATAGATAGAAATATTAATGTGTCCTATTCAGGATGTTGTCCACAACATTGACAGATACTTTTTGGGTGCTTATTATGTATACTGTACATAGCTCACAAAATTACAATACAAAATTATGGTTCACAAGATTACAATTATCAATATGCTCTATTGATAATTCTGTAATGACTACTTCATACTTAATGGCATATCCTGCAGACAACTCTTAGAGGCTACAAAAGCATCCCCTGTCAAGTAATATGATGGTGCCAGTTATGTGTTCTGCATATAAGTATAATATAAAATATTTGGTAGAAAAACTGCTACTTTAATAGCAATTAAAATTAGATTCTTGAATTTTGCTAGTGCAGTTTCCATAGTCATAAATTAGAATTTTCATATGGCAGGTTAACTTTGTAGGTATTTACATTTGATCATATACTACTGACAAAGACTATAAGTGTTAAGTATGTGAGTAAAACTAATGCTTTCAATTATGAAATAGGTGTAAGAATGTGCAGTTGTTAATGTTTCTGTCTATGGACTTTCATTTGGGGTATACTGTCATGAAAATTATTTTCCTGAAAAATAAATGTCACTTTTACTACTGTTGAATTTCAGAATTACTTTATTCTTATGGAACTTAAGATCTTGACTTGCATGGAGATTCTCTGGGTTTATTTCTCTTCATGGTGAAAGGGGAAAAAATACTGGTATTGCTTGAGGCTTTCTAATTAATATCCTTCAATAAGCAGACATAGAAGTAAATTTAAAATCTCATTGAATTAAAAGAGCATCAAATTCAAAATCTGCTTTAAATAGGGTCTATATAGGCACTTGAATATTAAAAACGTATTTATATGAAGTCTCCTGGAATATTGCATTTGAAACATATATGCCATGAGAAGTAATTATATTTCATTTCTATTTATGCTCTTACATTCAGTAGCAAATGGAGTAATTGTGACTCAGTGTCTCTGTAAAACTAAGCAATTCATGTGACCTATAATTAATTCTACTTTTAGCATTTAGTTTGTACCTAGAACTGAATTGGTGATCTAAGTTCCTTCGAAAGGACTCTGGAATTACAACTATGCTAGGTAACAGAGAATATTTTAACTATATCAAGTAAGGCAATGTTTTCAACCCTTGAATCCTTCCTAATGAGTCTTAGATGTTTGGTGTATTCTTCTTGTCAACAAGTATTTTGGGGGCCTCCCTGGTGGCGCAACGAGTTAAGTCTCAGCATTATGAAGCTATCAGCAGCCACTGCAGCATAAGTTCAATCCCCAGCCAGGGAGCTTCCCACATAGCACAGCAAATCTCTCCTGTCTTGCCTACTGCTCCCCTCAGCAGTGTACTTTAGTTGATCCTCCTGTTCTGCTCCCCACTCTGTCCTTGGTGAATTCTCTCACCACCCCACACCTCTGGCCTACACCCCAGTTCTTGTATGCATAAATAAATCTTTAAAAAAAGTATTTTGGGGTGAATGTAAAGTCATTCTAATGTTAAGCAAAAAATAACTATAAAATAGACATACAGATTTATAAGATATCTCTATCATTAACTGTGAAAGAAGAATAAAAATTCTAGGAAAGAGTTTAGAGAGATATCAGCTAGTAAAGAATGTTTCTTATGTATAGGAAAATAAATATAATTTCCATTGTAATATGAAGGCAGAAGAAAATGGTGGAAATGCATAGTTATATTCACTGGAAATTGATGGAGTTTTTTTATAATCTCATGTGTCCATCCCTTAAAACTGGTTTGTTTATCTGAGTAGGAAGTTATTGAAGCCACTGGAGCAATATTGTTGAGCAATCTGAGCTGTGATAGTAGTAAATTTGATCACTACATTTTGACCACATTTTGCCCCTTTCTTTTACATGTTTTTCAGGTTATATTCAAGAGGAATGTATCATCCCCTGCCCTTTTGATTGCAAGTTAAGTGACTGGTCTAGTTGGGGGTCTTGCAGTTCATCTTGTGGGATTGGAGTGAGAATTCGATCCAAATGGTTAAAAGAAAAACCTTACAATGGAGGTCGTCCATGTCCCAAGCTGGATCTCAGGAATCAGGTAAAGTGCACAGAACATTAAATTAAATGCTAAAATGTTATTGCCTTTATTGTTTCCGCTGAAATTGAGGTCATTATTTTGTTACAAGTAGTTCATATAGTTATCAGAATCTTGCAAGAGGGGTTAAGAGAGCAGAATTTAATATAATAGAATTAGTAATAGAAGCCTTTTCCACTTCTAGGTAATGCTAAGATCACCTTGGTATAATTAGCAATAATAATATGTACAAAAATTAAATCCAATTTATTGTTAAATAATCTTGAAGTATAATTTGATTAATCATGATATTATAAAAGTGATGGTTTATGTGTATGGTACACACACATATGTAAGTAATAATTTTGGGAGAATGTCAGTTACTTTATGACAATAAATAGCATCATTGGTCTTGTCCATCCAACTTAAAAAAACAAATGGAGTTATATTATCCTTCACCTAACTCTGCATCCTAACTTTCCTTGTTCTCAATCTTGCCAGTGTTTCCACAGTTCATGTCTCTTGTGAGCTGTTTCTCTACCTATTTTCCCCAAAGTCAGTGTTTTTTAGAGAAATGAAACATTAATAGCTTCTATGTCATGTAGACATGACATAAAAATGCCAACTTAAGCAGTTAATATGGATTAGAATATATCAATTGTTTTTAGCCAAGTCTAAGATTTAGTTAAGAAATCCTGAGAATTATAATAAGGAACTTAAATATTTCCCATGATTAAATACTAGGTATTAGATTAGGGCTACTCAGTTGGTTAAATATTGAATAGCTGTGGCACAAAATGATTATAGTTAACACTTCTTTATTCTTCAAGAACTGAAGTGTATTCCATATGGGTATGTAGATCCTTTATGACAGAAAATTTTAATGGAATAACTATACAAGCTTCTATTACAGATTCTATTGTATTCTATCAACATCTGCCCTCATAACCCCATTTTGATTAAAGGATGTTTAATGAAAGATAAACCTGTATAACTAATCTTAATTAATGTAAATAACATATTTAGTATCTTTTAGATTGAGTTGTCATTTGTCAAGTTAGTACTAATATTTTTAGTTATTTCTTCCTAAGGTTTGATGAAACATGATAAGTCACTGGGGAAAAAAAATCAAACAAAAAACACTTGTTCTAAGATAAGGAAGAGTATATCCTAATATATATATATATTTTATTATAAAGAAGTATAGACCATAGTTTCTTCCTCAAAGAAGATCTAAACCTACTGGGAAAAAAAACTGAGGATTGTAAAAATCAATATAAAGGATGCATAAAATCTCTGCAATCATGGTGGTTTGGTGAAGAAAAAAGTGGGATATGATTAATAAAAACAGAAGGGAAATAATCAGAGGAGAGATAGCCTGAGGAGACATTTTTACTTTAGTATCAAGAAAAGAATGATACAGATTTGTGGTCAGGAGGAAAACGTTCAAGTGAATACTCTGTATGAAGAGTATTTGACCACCCCTAGGAGATTTTGTGGCTTTTAAAAGGGAAAACAACTACTAAATATTATAAATACTGTGTTATGATTCTTAAACCTTCCTGAAAACCATCGGTGAAAGATATGTCTTTATAAGATTAATTTGAATATGACAATTTTATAAACCAGGAGACAATCAAGGAAATAAAAAACTTCATTTGACTTTAATATTACCACAGACTTTAATAATATTAGTATTTTGAGGCAAATGTATAGAAACATCATACAGTATTTAGAGCATGAATAAGATACAGGTATTTGTAAGCCTCTTGGAACACAGAGGAAACTTGGTCCTAACACTTGACTGATACATAAAACTTATAATGCTAAAAAGTAGTGCAAGCCCAACTTCAAGAATATTTAAAATAAATTCCATAACAGAAAATTGTGTAAGAGCAGGCTTGTTTGTTGGAGATATTTCTAACTTTTGAGTTCAAGAAAGTATTGAGACATAACAAAGACAATTTTTATTGTAATATTCAGAAATGAGCATTGGATTGCTTGATGATAAAGTGAAGTTAGTATGGCAAATATTCTGCTATAAAAAAATCTTAAGACATCTTGTGTGTGTGTGTGTGTGTGTGTATGACTTGATTAAATTTGAATTGAAAAACTTACCAAGTCATACTTTATATTTTAAGTTAAGTTACAATGTTAACTTTTGTAAATATTGTTCAGAGTAATAAGTCCTCTTATCCTTGAGTCTGTGAATGGCAAGGGAAAATACTTGTGAAAAATACTAAATTTAAAAGACATTCATCTCAGAGCAATTCTTTTTCTAAAGCCATCACACTTACACATGTGTGTTTATTTGTTGAAAGCTACTTGTGGTGACTTCATTATATATTTGCCTTTAGATATGGTAAAATCCTGTGTGTGTGTGCGCGCGCGCGCGTGCGTGCACGCGTGCACACGTGAGCATGTGTGTAGTATTATATATAGAAATATGTTTGCAGTTGTTCACATTTTCTTAATTCATCTGAAAATAAGGCTGTCACAAATTTTTATTATTTAGGAAATATTTCCCAATTTCATTATTTATGACAGTTCTTGAGAAGAGATTGCTCTTTGTTTCTCTAAGCTGAAAATATGGTCTAGTTAGAGGTAGACTTGTGGAGTCTTTTTTGTAAAGTTCAATTTTACTACTTACCTTCTTTTGTTGACTTTCTTTCAAATTGGTTTTTAGTTTTAGATTTATTTTCGTATTTTTGAAACTGGATTGATACTTTGTCATCTATTTCCCCATAAGATAGAGGTTTTTTTTTTTGTAACAATATTATAGCAGTAAGAGAAGCAAATTTAGTTACTTATACATGAGAAAAATGCAGCATATTTCAGATTGAGCCTAACATTTTTAAGAGAATTTTCTTATATGTCTGCATATATTATACATATACCTATGTGCTCTACACTTATTCGTTATTTTTCTCTTCTCTTTAGAACATGAAGTATTTTAAAGGCAAGGGCTATCTTTTTACTTTTGAAATTAATTCCAGCTCCTACTACACTGTCTTGTGGATTGTCAAATTATATTCATTGAGTGTCTTATTTTAAAACAAGTCTTCTCTCTGCGTGTATTGTTAGGTCAATTGAAAAAGAAATACATTAGAACTCTATTTTTTTTTTTTTTTGCTGTGATTTGTCATTTGAATTCTCAAAACCAAAAGCTCTTTTAGAAAAAGGAAATTAAAACCTCCAAATTATTATTGCCCCCTAAGTGTCTTTTAAGACCTCCCTGAAAAATCCTGGATGCTTGGATCCCCATTGAAATCTCCCTCAGTTCTATAAATAGAGAGGTTGGCATTATGTACACAAGCTCATAAACTGTTCTGTTAGCAAAATCAATATTTATAATCTCTCACAAAAGCCTCCCTTTTAAACCAAAACCTATTGACATGATAGTTCTTTCTCTAGAAGTGCCTAAGTGACAGCAATACATGAGTAGCTCTCTGCTAAGTATGTTTGTGATGCTAAATAGCTCCAACAGGCAGCTTTACTCAGAGCTCTTATCTAGGTGGATTACTTCTTTCTTCCAAAAGGTTTATTGGATTATCAGATCAGTTAGCTGATGCCCTTGACTCTGCATAATAAAATACATAATATGTTTTATTTGTTACAGTCTATAGTCTGTTGAGTGGATTGGAATGCGCTGGTACTGTATATTTTTCCTGTTTTTTTTCAGTTGTTATTCTTAATAGAAGATTAAATATAGGGACATTAAAGCTCCATTGGACTTACATTTCCCTTTATGAGTTCTTCACACAATTGAAGGCAAGGGAACTCTAGGAAATTGTTTTGTTTATACGCTACAAATCAATGTGTTCGTAGTGTTCTTGAATAAAAATCCTACATTGAGATTCATTACCTATACTTTTTAAAATGCATACCATTTAAATACTTCTTTGATGTAATTTTGACTATGTGTGCAACTGAGAATAATCGATTATATGTGTCCTCTAGAAACAATTGCTATTTTAAAGACATAACTTCTCTCCAAAGAGAAGTGGTCTAAAATTGGAAATGAGTATAATCATTTTATTGTCATAGCAGACTAATATTTTAGAGAATACTTTCTTTCCAAAGATGTATACATAATATTAGCATGATTTTTTTTTTCCTTAAAAGGAGGCTTTGGGGTGAGAAAAGGTTTCTGAGAAGTTTATGCTCATTTTCATACCACTTCATCAAATTTTAGCAGCATTTTGAATATAGCAATAGAATTGTCATTCAATCTGAATGTTTGTTACCCAGAAAATATGGCAAAACTTAAGCTTTAATTTAATTTATCCAATTTTGGCCTTTTGTTTCTTTTTGACCAGTCCAACTCCCACTCATCCTAACCTGGTCTAAATCATTAGTGGCAGAGTTCTGAACACTTTGGACTTCATGTTTTGGCAAGAGCCTTAGGTTGTCATGGAACAAGAAGTCTTTTTCTGAGCATTAGTATGGAAAGCCGCCCAAACTGACCTATGATTAATCACCTTCAGGTGGTCTGATCTTGAGTGGGGAGGAGGGCTTAGTGGCTATGCCCTTGATAAGAACTTGTTTTAAGTATGAAGTATCATGTGTCATAAAAGAGGCAGAGTGATTTATTCCTTGCGGTTGTTTGAGAGGATTTAATAGAAGCAGATGCCCTAACACTTCACTTCTTTCCAATGTAGTAGGTGTTTTCCCAAAGTCCCAGGTACAACACACCCCACCTCAGAGGTGGCGTGGAGTGACTCCTGGAAGCTAATCTTCTTCTATCTGAAGCCTTTATGCCTGTCTGCCCAACCAGACTGTGTTCTCAAGTTGTGACAGTGTGCTGATAGAGCCCAGGGGAGCTCTGAGAAGAGGCACTTTTTCCTTTTTTGTTCTTGTCTTGCCATTTCCAAGAAAAAAAATGTTTTTTCTTCCCTAAGATTCTTCTCCCCCCACATTTGCATATGTACATAATCCATTCAAAGGTAATCCCCCTGAGACTTGTTAAAATCTTTTGAAACTTTAGTCATTGTTCCTGAGAGCTGCCAGAATTACCAATGACAAGCAAGGTTCCTATACCTGTCATCCACTCTGTCTTGCATTTTGCTGTTTTTAGATACTAGGTATTGCTACTCTGCATGTATTCAAGCTCACTCTTAGATGTTATTCAAGATGCTCTTATGTCCCTGCACAGTGTCATTTCTATGCTGGCTTGGCAAATGTCCCTGGGGTTCTCCCTGAGCTGGATTTTCAGGATTGACTGGAGACAGTTATAAAATTGTGACACAGTCACATTTTGTCTTTGGTCTTACTCCTGTCTGCTCCCGTATCTCATATTTCCCTAGAACCTGAACTCCTGAAGTCCTGAAATATTATATTAGATAATGAAAACTTCAGCAGGAAATCATATCATCTGTGTTAGCAATTTTGCAAGTATGTCGTCTTAACCAAGCATTAACTTCAAGAAGTTCCCAAGAATTTTTCTAGGAAAAAATACTAGGAGAAACTTTTTCATCTTTCCTGAATCATTAGTTTCAGCTTTAAATACAAGATGGTAACTTCCCTCTTCCTTTCAGGCATTGACAGAATATGAATCTGACTTTAACCAGAAACATGAATTTGTTGTACTAAACATACTATTAGAGAGAAAATTAAACCATGAATGGATGAGAGTAGAGCACTTCCTTTATAAAAAGAAAATAACTTTATTAGAACTACTTAAAAATAAAATTCTAATGGCATGCTAATTCTCCATCTTTTAAAAATTGAGATATAATTGGCTTATCATTTTGTGGTTTAAAATGTACATTGTTTTGGTTGATACATTTATGTATTGTGGTAGCATTAGTTAACACTTCTATCTTGTCATAATTTTGTCATAAGAACAATTAAGATCCAGTCACTTAGTAACTCTGAAGTTTTTATATACATATATATATTTTTATATATATAATATATATATAACATATATATTTTATATCTATAATATATATATACACATATTATATATATATATATATATATATATATATATATATATATACACATACTTAAAAGAACAGGGTAAAACAGCGAAAGGGACAGGAAAGTAAAGGATGCATGTATAGACACAAGCGGGCAGGAAGAGCTGCACAACTTTGCAGTTTCTAGTACAGTATTGTTGACTTTAATCACTATACTCTGCATTGGATCTCCAGAGCTTGTTTATCTACTAGTTGCAAGTTGTACTGTTTACATGTTTTAAGTTTTATCCCAGTATTAAGTTACCAGTAAGCATTTTACCTAAATCTTGATTAAATTCTGTGATAGTTTCCTGTGGAAAGGCATTTGTTAAATGATTTATTTGACATGATTCTATTTTTTGACATGAATCAGGGCAAATTTAGTTTCTCTGAGAAGCTTATGTATGTATGCTGAAACCCAGAGGTGACTATTTCATAACCTTTATAGATCTTAAGAATAGAAAAATCACTCTCGTAGGGGAGAGGAAGGTTGGTATGAAAATGGTTCCCAGACCCCTGCTCGGGGAACAGTTAGAGTAGATTCACAAATACATATTTATTAAACAAAAAGTTTGGTAGTTTGTTTGTTTGTTTGTTTGTTTATTTATTTATTTATTTATTTACTTTGCTCTTCTGATGAGGTAAGTTGGTGAAAACCAACGGAATTGAAATTCTTCACTCAGAGGCTCTCATTTCTGTTGCTATTGACTTCACCTGTAATTTCTAATCTAAATAGTATAAACACTCACTCATTTGCATGGCGCCATAATGAAAGCAAATCTAGGAGTGTCCTCCCTTTCACCGAAGAAACTAAGACTTCAGGGTGTATGTATGTGTGTAAATTGTTTGCCTTGCTTCACCCCTGTGGTGTATATAAGGGGTTAGGAGAGAGGTCTGAGGGCATCTTGTAACTGTGAGAACTTGAGAATAATGTTTAACCTTTTTGAGTGTTAATATCACAATGTGTTAAATGGGTATAATCGTAACTGTCTCATGAGGATTGTTGTATCAATTAATATAAAATGAAAGGAGACATAAACCTATCTCTTTGTTTGGCATCTAATAACTGCTTGATAAAATGTTAGATAGGAATCTTTTTTTTCTTGTTCTTTAAGACATAATTTGTTTCCAATTCAGTTTGCTTTCACCTATACCTTATTGCCTTTTAGATCTAAGTTTTACACACTGCGTTCTTTTTACATTTAGCTGAAACATTTATTTATTTATTTATTTATTTATTTGAAAGATTCATTTATGCATGCAAGAGCTGGGGTGTAGACCAGAGGTTGGGTGGGGGGGGCAGTGAGTGAGAGGATTCACCAGAGACAGAGTGGGGAGCAGAACAGGCAGATTGACTGAAATATGCTGCTGAGGGGAGCAGCTAGTGAGACAGGAGAGGTCTGCTGCACCAAGCGGTTTAGCTCCCTGGCTGGGGATCTGACTGGTGCTGCAGTGGCTGCTGAGCTTCATAGTGCTGAGACTTAACCCATGCACCACCAGGGAGGCCCTAGTGGAAACATTTTAAATCAGATATTTTAGTTAGATTAGCTCAGCTAAAATACAAAGCAAAAGCTACTGTGACTGCTTCCATTTTGGAAAGTCTGTTTTATCTCTAAACATTTTTTTTCAGCATTGCATTTTCTTTCTATTGGCAAAAGGAAGTATAACTTTTACATATTTATAATTTTTATGAATTTGTGGTCCTTTGGTGGAATTTTCTATGAGCATTTTTATTAAGGAGTGTAACAAAGTTACACAAGTTAGGGATAGAGCTTGACAAATTTTCACAGAGTGAACTTCCCTGTGCAGTACCACTCACATCAAGAAATGATACATAATCAACATCTCAGATGTCTTATATCTGCTCTGTCCTTCCACCCCACCGTCCTCTGGTCAAATAGACTCAGACTTCTATGTTAGCCTTGTTAAAAAAAAAAAAAAAAAAAAAAAAAAACTTAAATATATTCTGCACTGCATATCCCTTTGTGTCTCTTTTTCTTTTCAACTTTATGTATGTGAGATGTACCCATGTTTGTGTAGCTATATCCATTTTCATCAGTTTATATTAGGTCATTATGTAAATCCCATAATTTTATTGTATTAACCACAGTTTATCCATTTTTATTGTTGATGGATATACATTTGGGTTTTTCCCAGTTTGGAGCTTTCCAAATAACAATGCTATGACCATTCCTATAAGTGTCTTTTCGTGCACTACCTAAAACTCTCTGTTGGGCCTATACCTATAAGTAGAACATCTGGCCATACAATCTGCATGCATTCAACTTCAGTAGATAAATGAAATTTCTTTTAACTGGTAAATTATTACAGATCTTCCTAAAAACATGTAGCATATAATTCTAGATGATCTGAAATATGACCTGACACCATGCAAAGGGGTGAAAGTGCAAAGGACTCAGTAAATGTTAATCTCGGCAACCTCATATCACAGAGTGTCAGTGACTGCCTACTTGTTAAGTCGTATCTCTGTTCCCAAACTGTAAATGTGTGAGTGAGAACTTCTTTCTGGACTCGGCTCACCTCCCTCCTAACCATTGTAACCATCATGTTTCTTGACTCTACTGCTTTCTCCTCTTCTCTTCCCTACTCTAGTCCTCACAGAGCAGCCTCAATGAATTCTCCAAATCATGAGTCCAGTCACACAAAACTGCTCCTGGGTCTCTTATTACTTTCCTGGTAAAGTAACAATTATATAATATTATATAAAAATAAATTGCATGACCTGTTCCCAGGCACATTTCTCTGAGCTCAGAGGTATGGTTGAATTAGCAAGGGAAGCCACTGAATCAAGACAAAGGGGCCATTTCTGTCTTTGTCTCCTCCTCTTCTCCTCACAAAGGTTTTCTGTAAAGATTGGGGCTTTCACAAGCTCAGGCTGGTCATGGAGAGCATGGTGACTTCTAAAAGAAATCACCTTTCAATTCACAAATCACCAGACAGTCTTTAATGAAATTAGATATTTGGATTTCCTTTCTCTGGATGCTACTCATCAAATTCTCTCTACATGTTTTAAAACCATGTTCTATTCACTGCCATTTAAATATAGACTGTCCAAGCAGGTTGAAGTTGTTTTCTTCCTTGACGAGAAATCTCTTAGATGACAAGGAAAGGGATACTGTGCTTATCAACTATACTGAAAGCAATGATTCTGGTAAAATGATGTATAAGGATGATGTGGATAGGGATTTCTTAGGGCAGTAATTTATTAATGATCCCTGGTAGAAATCAAAATAAAGAAGTAAAAATGAAAAGGAATTCAAAGTAATTGTAAAAGTTTTGAAGGCAGATTTAATTCTGAACACCTGTGTCATTGTTTTATTAATTGAGAAAACATTTATTGAGAGCCAGGAAGAGATATTGAGAAAGTTTATTTCAACTACACTGCTTAAGGAGTTTCCACTGGGAACTTGCATTCTTGGAAATTTGAGGAAGTGGTTACTGCTAATGCTGTAGATTCTCATGGCATTAGAACTTATTTATCTTCTTAAAAATATATAAAATCAGGGCCTCCCCAGTGTCGCAGCAATTAAGTGTTGGGCTCTGGAGCTGTCTACAGCAGCAACGTGAGTTCGAAGCCCGGTGGGGGGATTCCCACATGGCGCAGCAGACCTGGCTCACTACTCCTTTTAGCAGTGTATTTCCATTGGTCTGCCTGTGCTGCTCCCCACTCTCTCTGGTGAACCCTCTCACCGCCCCATGCCTCTGGCCTGTACCCCAACTTGTATGCATGCATAAATAAATCTTTTATATATATATATAAATATTTATGTATATATATAATATAACTGATTATACATATATATGTATAATCTAACTGATTATACATATATATATATGTATAATCAGTTAGATTCAGTCAGAGAGATTTATACCTAACAGAAATTTCAACCCAAATTGGCTGAAACAATAAGGAAATGCAATATCTCAAGTATCAAGAAATCTGGTGGTGATGCACACTGCAGAGTTTGTTGGCTTTGGAGCTCAACGATGTCATCAAGACATAGCTTCTTTAGGTATCTCTCCATTGCTGGCTTCATTATCAGCATCTGATGCAGCAAAGGTCAAAAATACTAAAGAATGTCTGTCTTAATGGGAGTCTTAGGAGCAACAGCATTATCCCAGAGCTTCCCCACTTCCCTAAAAGACTTCATTGACTCACACTTTATTGACTAATGTTGGATTTTGTGTCTCTTCTTGAACAGTTGCTGGAATGTGATGAACTTGATTTATTTAAGTGATTATTTACCAGACTTTTCTTTTTGAACTACATGAAACATATAAATCTAAAATATGAGTTTGGTAAACCAGGATATATGTTCAGAGTTGCATATGCCAAGTGTGTGTGGGTCTGACACCCTAGGCTTTCTGGGATGGTGACATCAATGTCTTAGTTACACCTTAAGTCCACTTATGAAGCTTCTTAAACTTTAAAATGCAAATGGATTACATGACAGATCTTCCAAAAATGTAGACTCTAGGTAGGTCTAGGGGACAAGGGTATAGATTGCAGTCTTTTTTTTAAGATTGATTTATGCATCAAATATGGCATGTAGTCAGAGGTGTGAGGTGGTGAGAGGATTCATCAGACAGTGGAGAGCAGAAAAGGCGGATCTACTGAAATACGCTGCTGAGGGAAGCAGTAAGAGGAAGGAGAGGTCTGCTGCGCCATGTGGGAAGTTCCCTAGCCGGGGATCAAACTCTGTACTGTGGTGGCTATTGATAATTTCATAGTGCTGAGACTTAACCCCTTGCATCACTAGGGAGGCCCTAGATTGCAATCTTAATAAGCTTTCAGAATGTGGCAAAGTTGCTGGTCTATAGATCACACCTTGAGATGCATAATGATTATCAGTTGAGGAACTCTTTCCTACTCTAATCTCCTGGGGTGGAATATATTGAAGAGTGAATCATAATATCTACTATATACTCTTAATTTTACTATTTACATTCAATTTGATAGAAGTATAATTAGATTTAAATAATATTTTTAGCCTTATATTGAGATGGGAAATGTTTTTAATAGAACATCAAGAAGTCTTTTATGTTAAGGAAGATGGCTTAATAAGGAAGATGACTTAAATTCATATCCTGGTAGGGACATGAATTTGAATTGTCCTGACTAGAACTCTTCATGACACTTTTTTTTTTTTTTGGTGGGGGGAGGCAAAACCATCATTCTATTTTGCAAGTTATTTTGAATAACCAACTTTTCAGTGCCTCACTCCATGTGATAAATAAACAGACCTCAAATCACATAAACAATACATTTTCATACCACATGTCTCTCCTTCTGTTTCCCTGCCCTGTGTGGCACGGTGAGCCCTTTCTTGGGTTATTCACCAATAAATCAAAGATTTTCTGGAATTATGCATGTCTTCATGAGGGCTCCTAACAACACTAATGAAGTAAGCCACATCTTATATCTCCTTTAAATTCCTCCAGAATGTTTCTGTCCAAGTAGAAACTATAGACTATTCAACATTGCAGCACCATTTGGTAATGCAAGTAACAATAGCAGATGGCAAGAATAAGTGGAGCTGAATATCATTCTGTGTGGAAGTAAAGTAAAAGTCCATATTTATGGGAAAGAAATCTCAGTGAAAATTGTTCACTTAAGGAGATTTATGTATTTAGATTTAGATCTGTAGTTGCTGTTAAAAAATTAAAAAAGCTCCTGAGGGATCATACATTCAGAATAGGTGAGAAGGAAAATCTTAGGAAATGAAAAGCAATGAGACATTAAACACTCAGAGATGGTTTTAATATGTTCACAGCCGTTTAGTTATTTGCTCATATTCTGTTTCCCATGTCTCTGCCCTGTTTCTTTCTGAAACTTGAAGCTGCTAGAATGCAGATATCTTACCTTCTTGCCATCATAATTTCCAAGGGCCGAACAGTCCCACCCACATCAGGTGCACTCCTAACAATTATGAAAAAGAAGTGTTTTAGAGACAAATAGATATAGGGATTTTTTTTTATGGTAGGTAGAACATCTGAGAGGGCCAAAATTTTATATTCTTTGAGGAAATTATGAGTCATTACAGAAAAGCCTGCTTGCTATAGACTGAATGTTTGTGCCCTCCTCAGGTTATTATGTTAAAACCTAATGCCCATGGTGATGTTATTTGAAGGATGGGCCTTTGGGAGGTGATTATGAAGTTGGAAATTTACTTCTCACAGTTTTAGGATCTGGGAAGTTCAAGACCAGGAAGTGGGCTCCCACCAAAAATTGAATTTGTCACTCTCTGATCTTGGACTTCCCAAACCCAGAACTATGAAAAATAAATCTGTTATCTGTAAGATACCCAGTCTACAGTATTTTTGTTATAGCAGCCCAGACTAAGATAGTGCACATGATTATTTAGATACCTTTCAGAATCCTTTATTAACCTTACATTTACTGCCTTTATGACTTCATGGTGTTTGAATTTATCACTCAGAGTTAGTAACTAGTCCAGCAGAGTCAATCCTGGGATCTAGCAAAGACGGCAAAGTTTGATTCAGTCATTTTGGTGTATTATTGTGATTCTTTTTTTTTTGGTGGAAAAGAGATGACAACATTTTGCTGAAAATTGAACTGCTAACTCTGTGTGTTTGTCTACTTTTTATAACATGATTTTTCTCCATGTAGTGACTAAAACTATGTCTCTAAGATGCTGAAACAAATTGCAAGTTCAGTAAATTCTATGGAAAAGAATCCATGAAAATAGAATGTTTGGTGACCTGATTATAGACCTATAGTCCCTATCTACATTTTATTCCCTATCCCTCATGGCTCGTAAACATTAAAATCAAAGTCCTCTATTTCTAGAGAACCAAACCAAAAATTTAACTGAGTGAAATGCTGAATAATTCTGGGGAAACAATTGGTCAAGTCAGCTATTTAATGCTAATTAGGGATAGCATTGAAATAAAGGAGAGAAACTGAATAGAAACAGCTTTTAAATGTAAAAATGAAATATGAACATCTTGAACTCAGTATATGATCCTCTTCGCATGAATTATTGTCTGTCATTTGTAATGCACATTATTCAAAACTACTGAAAAATCTGTTATGGCTTATTACTTAATTAAAAGTAAGTTATGAGCATTTTCTATCTTTATATAATTTATATCATTTGCAAGTCATGAATTTCCATAATTCTATTGGCCTTAATCATCAAAAAAGTATTGCTATGCTTAAGTACAATCGCATGCGTTTTTTCCTTTCTCTAGCAGATGTTACAAAAGAAACTATCACAGCTGGTGAAAATTGATATTCAAGAGTGTAAAACTTGGCAGTAGGAAGATTAATTTTCTGTACTTAATGCCCTTGATTCTTGAAAACTTTAAAGTTCTCTCATAGTAAGGCCAGTAGCTTCATTGTCTGGTTGGCAATGGGCAGATGATAATGTTCTGCTCTATTTTACTTTATTATGAATCAAAGAAGACTGGTTTGTTTCTCTAATGAGTTTGTAAGAGATGCTTGGATGTTGGCACATAGCTGCATCTCTTGGACTGCTGTGATGAGGAAGTACAAAGTAGTTTTAACAACTTGCTAAAATTATCACCATTAGAGTGAATGGAGTACTAAAATATATATACCAGATGTTTAAAATGGTTAGATTTGGAAGAAAACATGCAATTAATTTACGTTTTAGTGCTAAGTACAAGTTTTAATTTATTCTGATTAACTACTTTATAGCCCATCTAGAATGCCATATGAAGGAGCTATAGAAAGTCTATAAAAGAAATCATAATCAAGAGATGACAGTTTATTGGTAGAAGTGTTTCATGCCCAGTGCCCATATTGCTCAGAAGGGTTCAAGTTTCATTTGCCCAGAACGTGTCATTGAATTACAGGATTTGTATGGGAAGCAGTTTAATTCAATTATAACCATAATCCCACCACAGACGAGGTAAATTGTCCTAATCTATAAATATATTCACATATATACTTGCTATAGTCAAGTGACCATGCAAAAGCATAAACAGATTTTTTTAATTGCTTAATTTATTTATTTTTATGCATACAAGAACTGGGGTGTAGGTCAGAGGTGCAGGAGGTGAGAGGAGTTACCAGAATCAGAGTGAGGAGCAGAACAGGCAGATCTACTGAAATACACAGCTGACGGGAGGAGCAGGTGAGACAGGTGAGGTCTGTTGCACCATGTGGGTCAGCTTCTGGGCTGGGGATCGAACTCATGCCCCAGTGGTTGGTGTTAGCTTGATAGCACTGAGACTTAACCCTTGTGCCACCAGGGAGACCTGTATAAACAGATTTTTTTGAGAAGAAAATTGATCTTATCTAAAGGTTTCCTGTAGATGAAGAAAAAATAGAAATTATAAATGCTGTTGAAATAATGTGTTCAACAGTTCTAGCATAATTCCTGGGATGTATTAGAAGTTCTGTTAAGCAGTCGCTGATATTGTTGATATCATAAATTAGCATAATTCTGAGAATATGAAGATTCAAGAAGGTTATTAGAAACCCCAACATAATGTACTTTCTTCAAGTCCATATAATACAATCTTGGGGGGTCTTTTGGCAAACTCTAGATCTCAGAGTACATTATTTGAACTGTCCAATGTTTGCAATCTGGTGTTAATTATTTTATTAGTTGTCAAGATTTTTAATATAAGAATTTTTAAATTAAAATTTGGATTCTTACTATCCATTTAAATGTTAGGATTTCTGACATATTTCAAGTGAATCTGAGAATACCTGTCCTCTTTAGACAGAATATACAGTATGATGCCCATCTTTTACCTTCTCCTATGGTGCTCCCCTAGGCTTTTAAACTTCAGTTGCCAAGTTCATCCCTCAATATTTGTTAGCTCATGAGAGAATACAAATAGATACCACAATTTCATAGTTCAATAATTAAGCTAGAAAGCAAAGTGGAAAATCATTATATAAAAATGTTTTATTCTCCTAGCTTGACAAATACACCTTTATTACATCCCTGTTGGCAAAATTCAAATTTGGGATTCATAGTTATGGGGTAGAATGTAGATACATTGGGGGAGCCAGTTTTCAGCCTATGGTTTGTTCCCTGCAGCATCTACGCTACTTGTCCCATACACCCTACTGTACTTGAGCAAGATCTATCCACTGCAGACAGATACCCCATGCCTGTGCTGGTCTAGGGGTACTCACACAGTAGGCAGCTACCCCAACCCTCAGAAGATAAATCAAGGGAAGATACTCATACAACTCATGGAAGCAACTCAAACTATTTTGGCAGAGAATCCTAGGACTAGGTTTCCTAGAATAGGATCTAATAAATAGGTATCTTGAAGGAGGCAGACTTCGCATCAGCAGTGGGCATGTCCTCTTAGCTGGACAGATAATTCACCCATTTGCTGCAATTGGAGGAAAGCGGGAGAGTGTAGGCAGAAGGCAGTACTGTTAGTGACCATTTTTAATGAGACTGTACTTTCTATGGAAGCTTTAAGATGAAAGCATGATTCTTGGAATTCAGGTTCTTACAAAAATGATAGCCTGAATGATAGAAAAACAATGCAGTATTACACGAGAATGAAAATGTGTTAGTTCTTAGAAATTATTTATTCATTCACATGCCTAGAATCTGCAGGTGTTTGAGTTTGAGAACTGGTTTGATCACCTTCTCCTGATATAGCTGCTCATGAATATTAACTACTTGTCTTAATATCAGGGTATGAGATTTGTGGAAATCGTTCAATTACTTCAATGGAAATATGAAAAAATTAGAAGAGTTTCATCTAAACATCTTTTAGGAAAGTGCCCTTAAAACAGGCACTCTTTAAATTTTCTGAATTTAGGACCCTTTATGTTATTAAGTAATGAGGATTCCCAAAAAAGAGGTCTTATTTATATGAGTAATATGTATCCATATTTGTTGTACTCAGAATTTAAACTGAGATGTTGAAAAGGGTTTATTAATTCTTTTTTAAAATATCAAAATAAATGTCCATACATGCTAACATTAGTAATGCTTTCATAAGAAATACATATTCTAAAAGTAAAAATAGTTTTGAAAAGTAACATTATTTATTGGGAGAAATATAAAGAATGAAAATTCGAAATCCAAATATCAATATTTAAATAAAAGAAATTTATTCTTTGTAATAAAATAATGTAACAGAATAAATACATCCTCAGCACTAAAATTATATCATTGTTTTATTCTTGCAAATTTATTTGATAATCAGACACAGAATATAGTGGAATTCTCGCATCTACTTCTGCATTCAATTTTTTTTAATAACTTATTGACATATGAAGAAAATTCAGTCTTAAACAGATACGTAAGCAGGAGCAGTGTTTTAGCAACCCTATTTTAAGATAACTTTTGATAACTATCAAAACTTGACAAGTGGTAGATTTTTCAAAGTTTAGTGGCAGTGCGTTATCTAAAATCATAATGCATTTTTCATACTCTCTTGCATAACAATCCATTGTCTCACTGGCATTTTGAATAAATCTTTATTCCATGCACTGTTTTGTAACATCATGCACTGGTTATCTGTCACATACTTGACCACTTGGGAAGTTCCCAAGCTTATAGTGAAAGATTGAAGTTTTCTAAAACTTTAATTTTCACTTGACAGTTTAAATTTGTTCATTATAAACAAATATTGTTAGTTTTATTTGCAGTTACAGACATCATTTTTGAAATTTTCTGCTAACCATTGACATTTGACCATAGACCGTCTACAAAATGTCCTTTAGAGTAAATATGTCATTTCAAATATGTCATTAAATATGTCATTTCAGTAAATATGTCATTTCATGATTAGAGGAGCTTGTTTAGTTCACAACTCCATCACACAAGTGCCTTTTCTGAAAGAATGCATCAGACTTCAGTATGAGCACAAGCGTGTTATTTGTGCTTCACATGTAGAAGGCAGAATATTTTAAAGATGTGTGTAGGGGTCCTGAATACAGTGAATGCCAGTGCAATTTTGTGTGACTTGTTGGCTCTTTCTAGATACCAGCAGTTTTATCACCTTTGCATCATCATTTCAAATGTCATAAATTTTAAAAAGTCAGTGATATCTATATTATTATGATGAAAAAATTTTTCAGCTGCAGACCCTATGGGAGTACATCAAGGACTCCAGGTCTTCTCTAATCATATTTTGAAAACTACCATAAAAGTGGAAAGATGAATGCAGAACCACTTGAAAGGGGGAAGAGTAAAGCAAAAGAAATGAAACTGTGTTTTCTCTTAGGTTTCCAGCTAAGTGGTAATAAATCCATCATACAACTTTAGAGGATTTTTTTGAAAGAATAGTGCCTAATCTCTTTTGCCAAGACACTGCACTCTTTAAGTTCCTCACCCTTAGAATACTGTTTTCACTCAACACCTAAATCATTTTGATTGGTTTGAGTTTACTGTCTTAGTACCTATTTTTATCATGCCATTTATAATTCCTCTGTGTAAATACAGGTCTGAAGTTACTCCTCAATTTTCTGTTTTTTTGATATCTTTAAGCTTTTCCGAAAGCTCACTTTGTTTGACATTAACCAGACTTTCCCCCTGGATTCTTTGCTCTTTATTCCAAGTCTCATTTAAATCATCAAACCTGGAGGAAACCATTTGCTGATTTCAGGTTTTACTTGTCCAAGTCTGCTCCCTTGTGTTTGCCTTTTCTCTACTTTTACTGTTGCTAGCTTCCCAGTGGCACTTTCTTTTCCCAGCCTCCCATTATAGAAATCAAAGAGTCAATTGAATTTGATCAGAATGTATGAGAATGGTAGCTGTTTCACGAGAAGTGTTCCTTTATTTACTCCTGTAAGTTTTGCCTTAGTTCAAAGCTCTGGATTAAAACACAGACACTTGAGGTATATTCAAGAGTTTAAAACAGCTATTTGTATTTTCTTGGTCCATCTTTTCATCTGTTCTATTTACTAAGGAGCCCCTCCCTTAGGGTCTTAGGGCACAGTTATTTAAGTGCCTAAATATTGAGGTTGAGTAAACACTCTTAAAATTTGTAAATATTTATTGCTTGATTTTTAGCATGATTAAACTCTCAAAATCCTACCATCCTTATCGTAATTGTTAATAGAATTTACCTTATTGAATTATCATATAAAAAATAATAAAACTCTTCCATTGTGGTCTGTGGTTATACTAATCCTCAACACATGATTGTTTTCATGACATTAATCATTCTAAGAGTTTATATCCCATTAGTGCTCACTTTTACTCCTAACTCTTTGTGATTCTAAATGTAAGTTTCTCTAGGACTTGATATCATTTACAGAGATACTAAAAAAACAAATTCTTCTCAGAAAGGCCATTTCCCTCAATAAGCTGCTTGTATTCTCCATGTGTCTTTCTAACAGTCATATTGCAGTCTATTCCTGTTTATTTAGGTATGTACTCAATGTTCATATCTTTAGACAACATTTTAAAGTACTTTTGGGATGTTCTTTAACATTTGGAATAAGAACACTATTAGATTATCATTTGTCATTTATAAAATATATGCTCAAAATATATTTCATCAATTTAAAATTATAGCTGTGATTTCAATATTTACAAAAAGTCTGTACCCATGTTGTCTTATAGATTTTTTGAAAACTCATTTTGATTTATAGTATTCTAATTTAAAATATTAACACAAGACATTTATCATAGTACCCAGGTATATCTCATCAAATTCTACCATTCAATTGAAAAAAACTAGCTGTTAGTATTAGATTACTATATTAAATTTACATATGGAGTGTTCTACGTACCGAGCAATTATTCTGAAGTTTTATCTTTATTGAAAAAAGATGAAAATTTTCACTTTTGATTAAGCTAAATTGCCGATTTCAAGAACTTTCCAATTAATTATAATTCAAATAGAGATTTTTCATTAGAGTTCAGAAGAGGCTAAATTTAAGTGCATTAATAAATTAACAAGATTAAAATTTTAACCATGTGAAAAACTATGGGAAGGCCTAGATTTTTGAAAAGACAACTTCGTAAAACTTTGCAAAATTAAGTTTCAGTAATTTGAAAATTATTTTTCCCAGAAGTTCTACATACAACTCTTAGCACCTCTCAAAACACTGAGACTTTCTTGATGGCTTTTCTTGTGCATCACAAAGAAGTTTCAGCTTCTGATGTTTTAGTTTTATGCATATGACAGTTTTAAGATAGTGTCCTGACACTAAATAAGGATATTAACTAGACATTTCCCCACTTAATATGTATGACAACTCTGTGAGATTGCTCTTAGAAAAATGTCATCTTACTTTACATAAAAAATAATTCTAAGCGCCTCCCTGGTGACTCAAGTGGTTGAGTCTCAGCACTATGAAGCTATCTATCTGCAGCCACTGCAGCACAAGTTCAATCCCCGGCCAGGGACATAACCCACATGGCGAGTCAGACCTCTCCTGCCTGATCCTCTGCTCCCCACAGCAGTGTATTTCAGTAGATCTGCCTGTTCTGCTCCCCACTCTGTCTCTGGTGAATCCTCTCATCACCCCCACAACTCTGGCCTATACCCCAGCTCTTCTATGCATAAATAAAATTTAAAAAAAAATCTAGAAATGCGGGTCAGAAAGATTGTTCTGCATACCTGATAGTAAATATTTTAGGCTTTGAAGGCCATAGGTTCTCTGTCAGAGCCACTCAGCTGTGTTGTATGACAAGGCAGCCATAGACTATAAATAAACAGATGAACATGCCTGATATCCACCACAGACAGACAATGGTATAGATTTGACCCATAGGCATAGTTTGCCAACCCTGATGACCCCTATAAAGGAGTTTTTCAGAAATTACAGAGATGGTGTTAAAATCAGAGATCACATAAATAAAATAGTAGATCTCATTTGCCCTTTCACACCCCAATGGTACTCAAAAACACCATCTCTAAAAATGTGTGAGTTTTCTGGGCCAGTGGAAGTAGCAGAGTTTACTCATGAAGTTCTTTTTGTATATAAAACTGCTGGCTACTTTAATTAATATAGCCCATTTTTTCAATTATATTTCATATGTTCACCAAGAAGCTTGTGTTCTAAGGGTAGAGGTGATTGTACAAATTCTTGTGCTCAAATAATATTCAGAAACGTAGGACTGAATACGTTTAAATTTGTCTTTTTGTATTTAGAAAACTTTTTTTTAAAGATTTATTTATTTATGCATACAAACTGGGGTACAGGCCAGAGGCGTGGGGCAGCGAGAAGGTTCACCAGAGAGAGACAGAGCGGGGAGCAGAACAGGCAGATCAGCAGAAACACTGCTGAGGGGAGCAGTGGGAGAGGCAGGAGAGGTCTGCTGCACCATGTGGGAATCTCCCCAGCCCAGCATCAAACTCGCATCGCTGCTGCCGACAGCTCCACAGTGCAGCGCTTAACCACTGCGCGACGAGGGAGGCCCTAGAAAATTTTTAATGTGCTAATATACACTTTAAATCACCAGGTGACAGTTTAGATATGTTTCCCAAAATTATGTAATCATAGAACTTCCTCTGAATAATCCCAGGAAATATTAATATGTGGAACAAAGTTTGATAAATGCTAGTATAGTAGTCCCAGGTTTCAGTATGTCTAAGAGCATTTTTTTTTGGGGGGGCAACCTTATTCAAATTGCTAATTCTGTCAATTTTTGCTTCTATAAATCTCTCTAGTCCACTTCTGTCCATTTTTGCTGCCACCACTCTAATATAAGTTGCCAACTTCTTGAATCTGGGCTATTGCAAAAGTCACCAAACTGTTCTCCCATATCTACTCTTGCTTCTCTTCAGCCCTCTTTCCATACTATTTGAGGAAAATTCTTTTTGGAAAAAATAAATAAATAATACATCTGCTCATGTAATCTTGGTTTAATCTTCCCAAAGACCAAAATCCTTAACATAGCTCACCAGATACTCCATACTCGGATTCCTGTTGCTTCTTTAGTTTTGTGTTATATTACACTGCATCTTGTTTGCTAGCTGCACTGGTCTTCTGTCGGGTCTTCTAATGTCCCATCATGGGGTCTTTGCAAATGATATTCTTATTACCTAAAATGGTTGTTGTTCCCTTGAGCTCTCCTGTGTAAATCATGTATTTTAAAAATTTTATTGATGTAACATTGGTTTATTACAATATATATTTTTCAGATGCACACCTGTATATACTACTATATTATGTTCACCACCAAAAATATAACCCCATCTTTCACCATACAGTTGAACCGTAATCACCCACCTCCTTTTACCGAAATCACCCACCTCCTTCCCAATTCCCTTCTAGTAACACTATGTTTACCTTACAATCTAAAAATTTGCTTAGTCAATTCATTTGTTCTTTGGTACTACATGAGTAATATCATATGCTTTCTTTTTGTCTACCTTATTTCACTGAGTATAATATCTCCTAGATTCATCCATGTTAACAGGATTCTTAATTGTGAATGGTCATCTGAAAATAGACTTCCCAGCTGAAAGAATCAATAGCCTACAAATAACTATTTCTCTCCTCATTCTCCATATGGAGATTTCTTCACTCAACTGCACTTCTCAGAACCACCCCTTTCACCTTGATTGTGTTTCAGGGAATACTGACGACAGTGAGAGGAAAGGAAAGGAGAATATGGCAGATCCATTTGCCTAATACAGCCTAGTTTCTCTGAAATAAAGATTGTATTTCAGAATGCTGGGGCGTAAAACTGCTGCATGGTGCTTGGGTTCTAGCAGGCAGCCTGATGCAGTAGGAAGAGTGGGAAGCTACTAAGTGACAGGTTTTATAGGGGAAAGCTCCGAGAGTATATTTTGTCCCACTTGGGACTGAAAAGTTACACCAACAAGATGCCTTGCAACTTACAGTTTCTTATTTAGTTCTCTGCTGCATGAATAGTCATTGTTTTCTGTGTTTCAGTGGTTCTGTTAGAGGAAATAATAAGAGTTCAGACTAATGAGCAGAATGCTTAACCTATATTGTCTGTTTTATTTTTTTTAATCAATCCAAAGGTGTACATCTAGTAAGTTGTGGATCTGGGGCTAAAACTCAGGGGAGCTTATCTCCAGAGTCTAAGCTGATTCCTGTGTCGATGACCCAGTAGGTGAGGAAGCCAACATCCCTGGTCCCAGAGGAAACATATGCTGATCATTGAGCATGCTGGAGTGCTGTGGAGAAGCAACAGACTCAGCAGTGAATATTTTCTAGCCCTTACCCCGAAGGCACTTTGCATGCAGCACCTGCTTCCATGAATTCTAATTATCGTGCATTTATTTTTATTTTTTTATAGATGGATTTTCAGAAACCCTGATGGGGGAATAATTAATTACAATTAATGAAGTTAGGGAACATTCATAGAAGAAATAACAACTGAACTGAGTCCAGTAGAGGATTTTAACAAATAGAAACAGAGGAGCGGCCTCTGGGCTGTGGGGCGCATCAAGCCCCTCAGCCCCTAGTGCAGGCCAGGGGAGTGAGTTGTAAAGTACAACTAGTTACAGCCCTAGGAATCATTTCAGAGAGAAAATTTACAGGATGTGTTGATGGGTTGAAACCTGAGGCAGAGAGGGCAGGGGAGAATCATTTTTCAAGCATGGATGACTGGTATATGATTACCAAACCAAGAAAACCTTTAGGAATTGATGTGATGTGATTAGTTTCAGACATGCTTAGTTTAAGGTTATTTAAGGTTAGTTACGGTTTTCCAATCAATTGGATGTTTAGGTCTGAAGCATTAAAAGAATGCTCAATACAGGACATATTAAGGTTAACTGAAAAGTGATGAAATATTTCAGCTGATACTTTTATAATAAATTAAAAGTAACATAAGGAAAGAATGTATTAAAATAAATCATAAATTATTTTCATACATATTGCATATACATAAATATATACCAAACTGTATATTACATATGAAAAAGTATATTTGTTTAAATGCTTATTTACTTATACATAAACACACACTTTGAGAAAAGATAGTAACAATGCCAATATATTGAAATAGAAGCAACTGTTGGGGTACAACTCTAAAATGGAACTCACCCATTGTTATATCAGTATCTTACTATATAAAGAATATTCATGAAATTTAATGGAATATAGTGAAATATAAGAATATATATGAAATATAATTAAATTGGAATTAGAGGTACAGTGATACTCACTGAGAGAAATAATGGTTGTGATAACAATAATGATCCCCAAAACAAGCAGCTCTGTCTTTATGAACCTGTTATTTCACAATTTTCTTTCTTTTTTCCACTTCACATGTATACATGTACACAAGCATACTATATTTTTCATATTCATGAATCTTATGAGATAAAGAAGGTAAGATATGCCTTATTATTTTTTGGAATAAGGAACATTCATGAGGACCTTCCTTGAGAGGAGAGTTGCAAATCACAAGGGTTGAATAAATGAAGATTGAATTTGAAGTTGCCAAGTGCTAACGGAGAAATAACTTTGTTCATCATGAAGTTCCTCCTTTCCTGTCATGTACGCTTTGGGAATGTAATATGATTTTCCTAGCATGAAAGGCATATCTAGAAGTAGAATATTTGTTTCCAGGATTCCCAAAGTAGTACTTTCTCTGGCTGTCCTCAGTTCTCTGATTCTAGGGATAAAGTTGAGCTTTCATTCGTGCTGACATGATTTTCTATAGTTGTTAATGTTTGACCCAGGGCAAAACTACATATTTTCCAAGTGGCTTATAATGTTAACAAATAGAAAAGACATAGCAAGTAACAATTTACTCGCAAATATCTCAAGTATATATTATCCCACACAATCTTATAACAAATAGAATTGAGTTGATTCGATTTTGTTCTTTGGTGTTTACCTGTTTAGTGTTAATTACCATATGTTTTTTTATTTGCACAGAGTCATGCTTCATACTTTCTTTTTGAGAAAAAATGTATTTTATTCTAAATTCTATATTATCTGTTTCTTTAATTATAATTTTTATTGAAGTAATTTTGGTTTACACCACCATATATGATTTGGGGGCATAGGTTCTTTCACACCTCTTCCAATGTTTGTTAATACACCAAGTCCCCCCCCTCCATCTCCCCATTTAGTAGCTTCCATTCTGGAGTCACATTTCTAGGATTTTGTTTTAGTTCTGTCTGCTCCTTTGTTTTTCTTTATATTCTGTACCTGGTATTTGTCTTTCTCTTTTGAACTTATTTCGCATACCCTTATCCATTCCAGTTCCATCCAAGTTGTGGCAGATGGCAAGATTTCATATTTTTGTTGCTGAGTAATCTTCCATCATGTATATATACCATATCTTCATTATTGAAAATCCAGTATCTTTTAAAACCAGTGTTGAGTCACTCTGTAAGTAATATGATGCAGATTAATCATGATTTGCGTAAGAGGCTATCCTAACATAATATCTATAGGTAACAATACAGTGTTGTGTGCTTGCAATTTTTTTCAGTGGGCATACCTTGAAGGAGGTCTTACAACTACACCCCCCACCAACACCAACACACACACATCTATGTCTGTTAAGGAAGCTTTTGTAGATAATGCCTATGTCTATTACCTGAATGCAGTGATGGTATCATGGGTTATTATACCCATGTCAAGCATAATTTATGCATATATTGAAATCACCTAATTGTATACATTGGACATCCATTTTTATCACATTAATTATAACTCAAAAAAAAGGTAAAAGAAACAAAGTTCCCAACTTGGTACACAAAATTATCGCTAGTACATACGCACCCACAAAATAAATCCTCAAGATGGAATGTTTGTGTATTTTGGTTGGCTCAAATCATTGACTATATCACAAACCACTTACAGTTCAGAGAGAAAATATTTTCTCCTTTATTTATTTATTTATTTTTAAAGATTTATTTTTTTATTTATGCATACAAGCTGGGGTACAAGCCAGAGCTGGGGGGCGGTGAGAGGGTTCACCAGAGACAGAGCGGGTAGCAGAACAGGCAGATCAGAAATCCACTGCTGAGGGGAGCAGCGGGCGAGGCAGGAGAGGTCTGCCGCACCATGTGGGATTCTCCCTGGCTGGGCGTCGAACTCGGCGTCGCCGCTGCCACAGCTCCACAGCACAGCGCTTAACCGCTGCACCACCGGGGAGGCCCTATTTTCTCCTTTATTGTCTCCTTCCTCCATCACTACATGTATAACAATGTGAAATCCAAGAAACAACACTTTTTTTTTCTGTGTGTATCAGGTAGAGAAAACACTTGAGCAAATCAAGAGCAAAAGATACTCATTAAAAAAAAAAAAACAAACATCAAACAAATCAGTGGTAATTGGAGTTTCACCAGAAGAAATGCAAATAGACTGATCAGAATATAAGATCAGCATAATCACCAACTTGGCATGGATGCTGGTGTTACAAACTGGTAGAATGAGTCCAGCTAAAATGTGAGTGTTTTTTGACCACTTGTGATTTGGCCACTAACATTCCAAAGAAATTCATAAATAGCAACTCAGAGCTAGCTACTCTGGGTCATTTATGAATAGGGACTTTTCAGAACTTCCTTTGATAGATGGTATAGAGTTTAAAAAGCCAAATTTAATTTTGTGTTGTATTGATGACAACTCACAGTTTAAATCCACAAGCCGTATTTTTGAAAATCCATTCATAATTATGATAAGAAAATAATTGAAAGATTTTAATTGGTTGCTGGAGCTTTTTAAAAAAATAATCTAGTTTTGTCCATCAGAAGATAATGGTGGTGTTGATAATGTGCCTAATATGCCAGTCTTCTGTGTGAAGTTTATCCATCTGAGGTCTGAGGATTCTCAGTTAGTAATGGATATGGTGTAGACAGTCCAAAAGTTGTTCAAAGGAATTATGTGTGGATGCCTTATGATTATGTTTCGATTACAAATGTAATTATTGCAAGAATTAATTTGAGGATATTTTATATTCAAATTTTATATGCAAACATGTCATAAAGTTAACCTTTATTTACATTTATGTTTCTTGTCAATATAATAAGTAATTTGCTAAGAGGTTCATTTTGAATCTGAATATGAGATACCTAGTCTAGTGATGGGTAATAATTACTCATGTGATCCCCTATTTTTTTAAGTATGATAAGAACACTTAATATGAGATATACCCTCTTAACAAATATGTAAGTTACAATACAGTATTTTTTATTTTATTTATTTATTTTTCATACAAGATCTGGGGTGTAGGCCAGAGGTGTGGGGCATGCGAGGACTCACCAGAGACTGAGCGGGGAGCAAAAGGGCGGATCTACTGAAATCCACTAAGGGGAGCAGCGAGTGAGACAGGAGAGGTCTGCTGCACCAAATGTGGGTTAGCTCCCTGGCGGGGAATCCAACTCAAGTCATAGTGGTGATAGCGCTGAGACTTAACCCGTAGGGCACCAGGGAGGTCTGCAATACAGTATCTTTAAAGGCACAATGTTGTACAGCAGATCTCTAGAATTTATTCATCTGCCATGTTTGAAACTTTATGCCACTGAAGAACAACTCCCTGTTTCTTCCTTCCACTTGTCCCTGGCAAACAGCATTGCATTCTGCGCTTCTAAGTTTTACTACTTTTGATGGCTTATCTAAGTGGAATCAGGCAGCATTTGTTCTTCTGTGACGAGATTATTCTGCTAAGATTTTGTTCTCAAGTTTTATCCATGTTGTCATACATAGCAGGATTTCCTTTCAATACTGAGTAATATTCCATTGCATGAGTATAGCACGTTTTCTTTTATCCATTCATCTATCAATGAACATTTCTTTTTTTTTTTTTTTACTACATCTTGGTTATAGTGAATAATGCCGCAATAAACCTGGGAATAGTTTTTATATTGACCCAGATTATTACAGGGATGTATTATTCTTCAGCAGATGGGCTGTTTTTAATTTGAGTGTATGTCATCCATAATACTGTGAGGTAAAGCTCTTACCTCTTAATAGACCAATTAAGGATTTTTATATCTCTCTCTCTGTCTGTCTCTCTGTCTCTCCCTTCTCCCTCCTACTTGTTTCTCCTCCTCACTCTCTCTCAAATACACACATACAATATACACACACTCTCTCACACACAAAGCATTTGCACACAGAAGAAATAGTGATTTTTTTTTTCAGATCCTTCCCTGGATTTAAAGTGAAAGAAGAGGTAAGGGTGAAGAGGGGGTAAGAGAAAGAAAACACATTCATCTCTCTCTCTCTCCCTTTTTTTTTTCCCTGAATTAACTACTGCAAAAGACTATTAGGAATAAGAGGTGTAGTCAGCTTATTCATAGGAATATTTCTGACTTTATTAATCTGGGTTTATGTAAAAGTAGAAATTAGAAAAAATCTATAAGACCAAGTCAACTATTCATTTCTATTTACATGACTCTCAGCAATATATATAGCTACTGCTTTTTATTGCCCTACTCAATATTTGTGACTAAATGGACTGTTACTTGCTATCATGTGGGTACAAGTTTGGATGCAGAGTTGGCCAAAAGATTTTGCTGTTGGCAGTCATCTTTCCAGGCTTCTGGGAGCCAGCTTCTATGTTTTGCCACAACTTCAAGCCACAACCTGCTTCATGCCATGCTATTTTACTTGAAATTATATTCCAGTCCTTGTAAAAAAAAATATTTTTGCCTTCCTACTTTCAATGTCACTGGAAAGAAAGGTAAGCCATTTAATAGTGAAAACTTGGCCAAAATAATTTTGAAGAAAATGAATTAAGCTGTTCTAGAATATTAGTGTACAACTCCATTAATTTCCCGATTGCTTCAGGTATTCTACGTGTCACAATTATTACCTGATTTTTATTAAGCAATCAGTGCTGTTTGATCTTTGCAAAATCTAAAGCTGTTCTTTTCCTTTTTCCTTTTTAAGAGTATTACTTCAAATCTGGTCTTGATCTGAACTACTCTTTGCATTTCAATAAGGAAGACAAAAGTATTTCCTTGATTAGCTGTATTTTCAACTGTATCCACCCTGAATTCCCTTTTTTTTTTTTTTACATTAAGTACAACTAAAGATATAATACTGCAACAGAAAAGAGACTTCATTTGGTAACTTTTAGAATGGATTCCAATCACAGTTAAGTATGGCTAACAGGAAAATGATTTATTTAACGTTTGAAAATTCCTTTTCTTTCCATCTTACAAGTATTTTCCAGGGTTCCACATCACTACATGCCAAATTTCCACCAGATCCTATGACTGACGGGAGCCTCTTACCATTTATCTCTTATTTAGGCACTGCCCCAACCCCAGTCTTGCATCAGCCAAACTACAGGAATCTAGGGAAGCAATCATCTGACTTCAAATAACTTATACTAAGGGGTAATTGGTGGGTAAGTAAGTAGAAAGCACATCTGCCTAGGAAAATTTGCCTTGCAAAAGAAAAAAAATCCTAATTTAGATGGATAAAGAGCAGATATATGAGCTATATGGAAAGTTTGAGCACTAGTGTCAAGAATACTGCAGTATTTTGACCCCATATGTTCCTCATTTTTCTTCCTGTGTAAAAAGATTTAACAGTGGGTATTTTTTTTGATATTCTGGCTTGACAAAAATAGATGATGTATTTAAAGTGTTAAGCTTAGTGTCTGACATAAACCAAGAGTTAATAAGTAATAAGAAATTAGCATTCAAAAATGATACAATTTTACATGCTTTGGCAGTAAGCTAAGGAAGATGTCTTTGAACAGCTGTTCTTTGTTGTTTACGTGTTTCATCCACCATATTCCTTATTTCTCTGGAAAAAAGAATTATAGGAAGTTAGCCAAGTTTTCTGAGGTATTTGCTTTAAAGTTTCAAAAATTGCTTTCTGTTACAGCTTATAGAATGGGTCTTACTATTTTGGCCGCAAGAATGCAGGTTAGATGTCATCAGGAGATTAACTTTCTTCTATGTCATTAGAGAACATTCTGAAGCTAATAAACGATAATGCAGCTATGACTGGTTTCTGTTGTTCTAAGAGCTGCTTCTTCCTGCTCTTCCTACCATTGTCACTTCACACACTTGAGCAGTAAGATAAGTGAGAGTGCTCATGACTCCAGCTTCCACCAAAAGGAAAATCTATTATCATCTTCAAATGAAAGAATGGCAGGTGGTAAAGGTCAACTCATGAGTCCAGGTTTACCTTTGGTTTGTGGATCAGAGAAGCAAAGCTACACAGATGTGAGGCAAACTTCTGACCACTTTTAAAGTGTGAAATTTTACAAAAGGTAGAAAACAGTAACGTGATAGAAATGTTATCCCCTGCTCCTATTTTACTTTTTCATTCTGAATAATATGTTTAAGAAGCATGATGCCAACATTCAGGGAAATCTACCACTGGATATTAAACCTTCTGTATCATTTGCAAATGATCTTGTTAAATTGCATCTTCACATTTCATAGTACCTTACACATTTTTATAGGGAATGATCTGCTTAGTAATTAAAATTGATGTATGAAGTTTTGAATACAAAACTTTACTCTTAAATAAATTGAACAATAGTGTATCATTTTGCTAGGAGAAATCAATCTATGCATATTGATTAGGCAAGATGCATGAAGAGAGGGCATTCATTATTAAATATGTTATCTGTGGTTAACAGAAAGTTACTAATTTAATCTTTGCTATTGAAAGAGCTTAAAATTATTATTCTATCATAGCCTTATTAAATAGAGCATGGCATGCTGAATGTAATGAATAGAATATTTTCTGATGACTGGACCCCTTATCTTTTCTATCATCATTTTTACCTTAGAATACGGGAGACATGAAGAGCCCCACCATATAGGAAAGAGGATCATATCAATTATAAAATATTCCTCAGAATTTGCTCTTTTGAAAAATAGATATGTGTTGTCAGTTTTTCCTCCATTGTCTTTACTTCTGGGGGTTAAGTAAAGAAAATGAAGATAGTATTAATATGAGATTCTATAAATTGTGACTTATTTTGTACCCTCATCAGAAATGAGTCTGTGATAATGTGATATATGGACAGAAATAAATTTCCTTTTTTCCCTGGTTTTCAATAATCTGACAGCAGAGCAAAAACAAAATGGTAATCTCATTTTCACTAGGAAACATTTATTAAACATCACTTTACCATCTCCATTCATGACACCCTTACTTTTCTTGCATATTTTTATTTAATTCAATATCAATAATATCTTTAAGCTACATTTTGCTTCCATAATAATTTTGGTTGCTACTATTTATTAAATGAAGAGGCAGTTTATCCTCCTCGGCTTTGTAGCCATGATTTTATGATTTGATGTTATGCCATTATGGATACCCTTTCCCCAATCATCCAGAATTTCAAATCTCCCATCTTTCCCACAAACAGTAAACTTTGTATAATCTCCATTCAATTACTTAGCTCCTCTTTTCTCTAACTTTGAAGTCTTATGAACACTTTAATAGCAATGTTTTATGTAATTTTTGCCAATAGTGCTGCCCTGTTACCATCTCCATACCAAATAACATTGAATGCTGCTATGAATTTTTATGAAATACCATAATGCTTTCTATCACATATCACTTTTGTGTGTGTAATTATTGGTTACTTATCTCTATGTAAATGGTAGGCAGAATCCTTGGTGTTATGCTAAGTACTATGTATCCAAAATGCTAATCCAGCAAGCTAGTAGTCTTTTCTATTTAGTAGTCTATGGGGAAAATGCACACACACAAAAAAATCAGTGCATATAGCATTTCAAATTAAATAATACCCTGAAAAAACACGACAGGTGCATTTCCTATAGACAGACCATAAAACAGTAACTCCTTTAGCCTTGCTTGCTTTTCTTTAGAAGCTGCTGCTTTTTGATCCCAACTATTATAGCCATTTTACTGACTTCAACCTTTTTTCCCTTTTGGTATTGGCAGGGATTTAGATCTTAACTCGGTCCATTCCTCACCCATAATAATTCCAAAACCCAGGGAGGATTATCTGGGATTTATTCTCTCAGCCTTTGGAGTTTTTCCACGCAAATAGCCATTTCTAAGGGTAAAACATCCATTGCCCCAAAGGCTGTCTTGGGAGTAATTCTAGAGTTAGTAAGTTAGTCATTTTGAAGGGAAACTCATCCCTCATTAACTACCCAATGATGGGTTCAAGAGTCTGCCAAGTGGTCCCCAAAGTCCAGTGTCCTACCAAGAGATCCAAATGTCCCTTCACCCCATAATATTCTGAACAGTGGATACTTAAATAATTAAAAGGGTTCATGTACATGATTGTTACCAGAAGAAAGCTCTACTCCAAAATGCCTTTGATAGTTATATTTGGACAAAAATATGTCTCAACTTTTAAATGAAACATTTTGACAAAACTGACACAATTAAAATTCTACCCCCTTTCAAACCTACTACATCATTTGCAAATTTGGAGCTTTTTACATTATTTCCCATATTAAAATAAACACAACGGTTTTCTTTCTATTTAGACTTACTTATTTTCAGTTTACTGTTATAGCTTTTAAAACAGTTTTTGCCCCCAGAGTCAAGAAAATTGAAGCAAGAATTTAAAATTGGTGAGTTGTCTTTTGAATCATTCTTTGTTTGACATTCAACAAGTAGACGTGTATCAAAAAAGTTCAATTTTTAAAACTATAAAACTTTCAAGATCAGTTAATACACCCTCTTATTTGAAAGTAATGGATAGATCTCAGACTCAGTACTCAGAGGGAGCTTTCCTAAGTCTCCTTCTTAGTGTCAGAGTGAGAGACAGGAACCAGAACCTGGCTTCCTGACCACCAAATCAATCTGCTTTCTACTCCAGCAAATCTAAGTCTGTCTCCTCTCACATTTAAAGATATATTTAGGTCTAGATATATTAATCAGGATTCCCAGTCAAAATTTTGTTCCCTTTCCAGTTTTAAAATGATTTCCTACCTCTTTGAATCCTCTTTATTTTGTAGTTTTTCTTATACTCCCAAACACATGGCCAGCTTTTATTATATGCACTTTATCTCATCACCAACTTTTTATTGCCAGTTATAATTACCATTACATCAATAAACTCTCTGCTTCAACTGCACTTTGAAAAAATGCTGGGCAATATTTCATCTATTTGGCAACATACATATTTATTTATAAGATAAACTTTTACAATTGGAAGAGTTCTGAAGTTATCATTGTGTTGTAAAAGGCCTGTGAAGTAGGAGCAATTTGAAAAAATGGATTTAATTTATATCCAGAGAGTTGTGATTTCTCATTAATTTTTTTCATAAAGATAATTTTTAATTCAGCCACAATTTGTGAGAGCCTGTAATGTATCTGGCCTTAGGATTTAGAAATTAATATACTCAGTGGTTACCCTTGAGAGGTTCCAATCATCTAGTCCTTATATTCATCTGGGGTCTGTGAACCATCTGAAATTGTAGGAAAATATGTGATTGTATGTCCATTCTTTTTTTTTTTCTGTACCGAACAGTCATAATTTTCATTAACTTCTCCAAGTGTTTATAATATAAAAAAATGAAAATATTAATACAGGCCACCACTTGCTCAAATTAGGCATACTTCTAGAAACATTATTGGCTCCCTTGTTAGACTTCTTACAGGTAAAATGCTCTAACCACACACAAACATATTCTCATTCTTTTGCTTTCTGACTCTTTTTTTTTTTTTTTGGCCTGTTAAATAAAATAAAGCCCTGTTTATTGATAGTGATGGTGTACTAACACTAATATTATATCCCCAAAACATTTACTGTAGACCTAATTTTTTCATTTGTTACTAAACTATATAGATCTCTCCTGAACTTCACATTATTAGCCATGGTTATATTATACTTGATTTGAGATTAGATCCATTTCAAAGCTATCAATTGTTATATAGTCTTCCTGTGCATAGCAAAAAAAAAAAAAAAAATTCTAACTGAAGAATTTCTTGTGGCAGAGGGTGAAAAGCTTTAAAAAATATCCTTCACATCAGCATAGCTCAATTCCTATTACCTGACATGCTGACTAAAATTACCTTTGTGAAATAAAGGCATTATTAAACAGCAGGAAGGTGTTATGATGCCTTCATTGGCTCCCCTTTTTGTTATTTTTGATTTATTTTTTAAGATTTATTTATGCACACAAGCTGGGATACAGGCCAAAGGTGTGGGATGGTGCTAGGGTTCACCAGAGACAGAGTGGGGAGCAGAACAGGCAGATCGAGGGAAATACACTGCTGGGGGGAGCAGCGGGCGAGGCAGGAGAGGTCTGCTGCACCATGTGGGAATCTCCCCAGCCGGTGTCGAACTTGCGTCACTGCTGCCGACAGCTCCACAGCTCAGCGCTTAACCGCTGCGCCACCAGGGAGGCCCTATTTTTGATTTTTTTAAAGATCTGTTTGTTTATGCATACAAGCTGGGATATAGGTCAGAGGTGTAGGGGGGTGGTGGTGAAAGGATTCACCAGAGGCACAGTGGGGAGCATCAAACTTGTGCTGCAGAGGTTCTGGATGGCTTCATAGTACTGCAACTTAATCCCTTGCACCACCAGGGAGGCCCTGGCTTCCCATTTTTAAAGTCGCACACATGCAACTTTAAAAGAGTAAACTAATGTTGGTTTTCATGGAGAGTTGGTTTCCTTTTAAAGCTCAAAGATCTCAAAGGGATGTTTTCCACCAAGATAAAACAAAATGTAACCTTCCCATCCAGAATTTAGATTCCCTATTAATTTACTTTCCTTTAGATCCTGGATGCTGAGCATAATTGTAGCATAGACTATTGGCTGTACTATTATTGCAAACAAAATAACGGAGTTATTTAAGCCTTAAAGAACTTAACCATATATAAAATGGTAACATGGTAACTAATCTTTTTTATGACTTCTTGTAGTTTGTGAAATATTTTCAGATAAACATGAAATGAAATTGTTCTAGAAATGTTTATTTATTATAGTCTCTTTGACTTCCTTAAAGATGTACTTGTTGAGCTCTCCCACCCCCTGCCCCATACTCCTTTTGCACCAATCTAGGTGTTATATATTGGTCACAGGGAATAAAAGAATGAATTAAAGCCACTTACTTCAGCATATGACATTTCCATAAAGGGGGAGTGGAGTCATTTTTAAAAAAACACATGGAACTTTATCATCATGATTTAGACAATTTGAATTGATTTCATAAGCAGATAATTCTAAGACATAGGTTATGACCCTGAGGTCAGTCTCCTATCATTAGATGAAAGCATTGAATCCCCATTATCTTCTGTCTTCTCAAGTTGAATGACCTCGAACAAGGTATCTCACTAATCCTAAGATCAGCTTCAGAGTTTATAGCATTTACAGGCCAGTGACACTTCTTTGGATCTACATTTATACACTGCCTAATGATAGGAATGCATTGTGAAAAATGTATCATTCAGCAATATTGCATGAAGGTCCAGAGATAAGCTGTGTGAAGCTGCTGCTGTTGTAAAATACTGCAACTTTATAAGTGTTTGCTATGAAATCAGTAGGCAATAGGAATTTTGAACCCACCATCATATATGCTATGCTATCTGTTGTTGACTGAAACGTCACTATGTATACATGTATTGGTTGGGGTATTTTATCACTGAAGAGAAAAATAGAAGGTAGGATTGGACAACTCTTATTTGTTGATTAGACACCAATTGAGATTCTTCTGTCAGAAACAAGGAGAAAGAAGGAAAGGGGAGGGGGTTTCAGTGGACCACTGGGACTAGTTATAAGAGGGGTGAGAGATATGATATCCTGAGAAATAATCTTCATTGTAGGTGAGAGATATGATATCCTGAGAAATAATCTTCATTGTAGGCTTTGTGAAAGAAATTAAGTTGCAGAGAAGAGAATAGAAGTGTCGCAGGGCCTTAATAAGAGTGAATTTTACCATGTTGGGGAAAGGGATGTACACCCCACTTCTGCCAAAACCCCATGGTGTTCTGACCTCTGGAGAACCAAGGTAGGTTGCAAACTTGGTGTGGATGTAGGCATTGTAACTGTGGACACCAGCAGGTGAAGTACTGAGGCTCCTTTCTGGTCATAGAACATGGACAAGGAGATTCTAGAGCTCCTGTATATGATTGTGATTGACAGCCTGGCATACAAACATCTATACACATGTGTCCAGAACTGCCAGGAAAATGATAGTAGGCTGAGTGCCTTTTGCAAGGGAGGGCTATATGAGGTCTGGTTTGAGCAGATGAGCAATATCTGAAATTCTTAATTATTTGTGTAATAGGAAAACTTGTATGTATATCATGGTGAAAGCCGCAGCATATTTGCATCTTTAATCTTCAGTCCATTCTATTTTGGTTCCAATTCCTCTTCAGTTTAAATTATTCATTGTAAACATAAGGAAGTATAAAGATTGTAGGGACTTATCCAACAAGCAGAACTTAGAGAATTTTTTAATGTATCTTGGTGCTTGCAGAAGAAAAGAATATGGATATTTTCAGCCTGGCTAGAGCATAAATACATTCTAACTAATGCTTGCATAAGCAAGAGAAAACTAATTTTCTCTTTCCAGTGTTTCATTTGTTCTCATAACTCATTCCTCTAAGTTTGCATCTACCTTCACATTTGCGTTGGAGGATTATCTCATTTATTACTTATGATCTTAAACATGTTATGGCAAAAATACCAGAGTATCAAAGCTGAAAAGCTTAAATGTGATCCAGATGTTATTTACATCTTTCAAGATTTAAATTGCTTATATTCTCACTAATGCTCATGAGAATCAGTGTTTTCCAGAAGGGCTCCACAAGCCATACCTCTATGAAGTCCCTTCAAGTGGCTTAATGAATAGAGCACCCCAACAATGGGATGCATGAGCTGTAGCAGGAGAGGACTGGTGGAGAAATACCTTGTGGTGACTTAATGAAAGTCAATAGTTGTAGTCCCTCCTCCTATCCTGGACGAGTGTCAGAAATTCTTAGAGAAAGGAGCACATTGTAAGAGTCGATGAGGATATTGAAGCTGTATAAATCCGGGGGGGGGGGGGATGGAGGATCACATATTTTAAGTCAAATAAATGCAGCTTACAAAGAAAAAGTGATATAATAAAGGATTGTAGTGGTGTGTGATCCCTGGTAACATAAGGAAAAATTAACAAAAGCAGATAGCTTTCAAGATACCCACTGTTGAAACATGGGTTTCAGACAAAAACCCTCATTCAATTGAAGATTCTTACTCTTTTGAAAACTATTACTCACTAGAGAAATTCTAATTACAATAGGCATTTTGAATTCTCAGAATAAAGAATTAAATATTGAATGATAAAACCTATGTGATTGCTAAGGATTGTATAATATCCTTACAACTTAACTGAGGCATAAACTTTGATTCCATACTTAGATCTATAACAGGGAATTCCAGTTAAAGCAATTATGTTTATAATTCAACTATTTTTGACTCAATAACAAAGATATAAATTTTGTGAGTGTATTCAAATACGTGGTGCAATTCTCATTTCAACTTAGTATGTACTGTGTTTTCTTTTTCTTTTTTTTTAAGATTTATTTATTTATACATACAAGCTGGGGTACAGGCCAGAGGTGTGGGGCGGTGAGAGGGTTCACCAGAGACAGAGTGGGGAGCAGAAAAGGCAGATCAGAAATACACTGCTGAGGGGAGCAGCAGGTGAGGCAGAAGAGGTCTGCCTCACCATGTGGGATTCTCCCCAGCTGGGTGTCAAACCCGCATTGCGCATTGCACGATGCTGACAGCTCCACAGCGCAGAGCTCAACTGCTGTGCCACCAAAGAGGCCCCTGTGTTTTCTTCTTTAGCATTTATAGGGTTTGTAGCATTGGCCCACCAAAAGCCAGTGAAGCAAATGAGAAAGGTTTCTTTTAAATCAGGCTGTTTGCCTTCCCTATCCTTTAATATCAATGCAAATCAGAGTCACTTGTTTCTAATACTACTTTTTAAATCTGCAAAATAGGAATATTAATATGTATTTTTGAGAGTTTCTGTGAAGATAAAACAAAGTGATATGTACATATTTTCTAATATAGAATCTGACATTCAGTACACACTCATTAATATGTAGTGGTTTATTTATACACATTAATAAAACATTGGGAACATTTTTAAGCATTAAAGCACATGTGAGAAGTGCAAATTTTGTGTCCCATTAGTACATCATCTAGTGCCTGTTACAATCTTGCCTAAAACCTAGAACACAGTAGTTGTGCAAGAAAGGTTTATTAAAAGTGTACATTATTACTTTAAGCTTAGTACTTTGCAGGTTTTGTGATGACTTATATAGAGATGAAACCACGACTATTTCCAATTTTGTTAGATTGTAAAATTAAACATTGGAGTACCTCACATAAGGGTAAAATCAATTGCTAGCAGGGAAAGTTAACATTTAGAATCTCCCTGAATTTTTACAATTACTTTAAAAGGCAACTCTACCATGGAAGTAGTCTGCTTTAGCCAGCACCCTTTCCAGAAATTTACTACATCCATCCTTTTGCAACAAGATACCACTGATAGATGGACATTTATCTTTTACTCAGCATGGAAAAGCTTTAATACACTGAAAAGAGGAGATTGTATAATCTTTCAAAGGTGAATGGCAAGGATAGGATGGAGAATAATCTCAATAGAATATGGTATGTCTCTACCGACAAGATATCTTTAATAGAATTTAAGCCTATTAAGATAGAACACTGAATGAATTCATTGCGAATATTACAATCACTTCAGTAAAAATGGAGGTGTTCTGCGTCAGTCTTTGCCTTTTTGTTATTGAGGTAACATTGGTTCATAGCACTGCATGTGATTAATACATGGGATTACACACCTCCAGATGTATGTTGCCACATCTACCAACAAAGTGCCAATAGTTCTTCATAATAATCCATTGAGCAACCTCCATACTCTGCTCTCTGCATTCCTCTTGCCCAGCTGGTAGCCTCAATTCTGCAATTCGATTTCTAGACTTTGTCATTGGTTTGGTTTTCTGACTCTTTGCTTTGTTTCTCAATATTCCACATGTAAGTGAAATGATCCATTATTTCTTTTTCCTTCTAACTTCTTCACTTAGCACTGTCCCATCCACTTCCATCCATGTTGTCACAAAGGCACCTCTCTTTGTAGATAAATAGTATTCCAAACTGTATATATACAACATGGTCTCAATCCATTCATCCATCCTTGGGCACTGAGGTAGTTTCCATAACTTGGTTCTTGTCAAAGAGTTTTTCAATAGATATATGAGTGCATGTATGTCATCAAATTAGTGCTTTCACATTCTTCGGGTAGGTAGCAAGGAGTGGAATTGCTGGATCATGTAGTGGATCTATTTTAAATATTTTGAGAAATTTCTATTGTTTTCTAGAGGAGCTGGACCACTACATTCTACCAACAGTCTGTGAAAGATCCTTTTTCTCCACAAGAAGATCCTTTTTCTCCTTCCTATTACTTCAAGTTTCTAACCTTTTTGATACAAGTCATTCTGACATGAGAGTTATGAGGTGGTATTTCATTGTGGTATTGATTTGCATTTCCCTAATGATAAGTGCTGATGAGTATTTATTCATGTGTCTATTAGCCATCTGTGTATCTTCTTTGGATAAATATTATTTAGTTCTATTTGTTTTCCATTTGTTTTCTTTTTTGCTAACATGTATGAGTTCCTTATAGATCTTGTATATTAGCCCCTCGTTGCATATATGATGTGCAAATGTTTTCTCCTATTCAACAGGGTGTCTTTATATTACAGTGATAGTTTCTTTTGTTGTGCAGTGTCTTTTTAGTTTGATGTAGTCCTATATTCCTGTGTTCTTATTTTTTTCCTCTTGCTATTGGAGACATATCTACAAAATATCTTTGAATTCAGTGTTCCAGAGTGTTTTACTTATGTTCTCTCCTATGTATTTAATGGTTTTAGTTTTACATACAAGTATGTTATCCACTTTAGGTTGATTTTCGTATAAGATAGTGGTGTAGTTTCATTATTTTCCATGTGAATATCCCAGTTTTCCCAACACCATTTATTGAAGAGATTTTCCTGCTTCAGTGCTTATTCTTAGCTTTTTTGTTGTAAATAAACTGTCCATATAGATGTGGGTTTATTTCTGGACTTCCTGTTTTATTGATCTGTGAGTATATTTTGTTCCAGTACCATATTGTCTTGATTACTGTGATTTTGTAATATAGTTTGAAGTCTGGGAGTACAATACCACCACTCTTTTTCTTTTTTTGTCAGGATTGCTTTAACTATTTGGGGACTTCTGTGGTGACACATGAATTTTAGTAATGAGTATTTTGTGTCCTTGAGGAATGCTGGTGAAAAGTTGATAGGGATTGCCTTGAATGTATGTTACTTTTAGTAAGATGGATATTGTAACAATGTTACTTCTTCCAAACTGTGAGTAGCTAGTATCTTTCCATTTCTTCATGTCTTCTATTTCTCTTGAAAATGTCTTACAATTTTCATTGTACAGGTCCTTTACCTCCTGTTAATTTCTTTTTGGTGCTATTGTAAATGGGACTCTTTTTTTGGATTTCCTTTTCTTCTAACTTGTTGTTTGCCTATAGGAACACCACAGGATTTTGTGAATTGATTTTTAACCAGGCATTTTAATAATATTTTGCTTCCAGTAGTTTTTAGTGAATTCTTTTTTTTAAGGTTTATTTATTTATGCATTCAAGAGGTGGGGTGTAGGCCAGAGGTGTGGGGGCAGTGAGAGGATTCACCAGAGGTAGAGTGGGGAGCAGAACATGTGGTTCTACTGAAATACACTGTTGAGAGGAGCAGCAGGCCAGACAGGAGAGTTCTGCTGTGCCGCGCCGTGTGAGTTAGCTCTCTCGCCGGGATTGAACTTGTGCTGCAATGGCTGCAGATAGCTTTATAGTGCTGAGACTTAACACCTTGTGCCACCAGGGAGGCCCTTAGTGAATTCTTCAGGGTTTTCTGTGTATTTTATCATGTCATCTGCAAATGTGATAGATTTTCCTCTTCTTTTCCTGTATGGATTACATTTATAACTTTCTCTTCCCTGACTGTTAGAGCTAGAACTTCCAATACTTTGTTGAATATTAGTGGTAAAAAAGAACTTTGTTTTCTTGTACCAGATCTTAAACAAAAAGCTTTCAGTTTCAGTTTAGTATGTTATGGGTCTGTCAGATACAGTCTTTATTACATTTTTTAAAAATATATATTTTTATTGTTATTTATGTCTTTTACATTTTGTATTCCCCTTGGGTAGCCCACCACCAATTCATCCGTGATCCATCTCCATGGTCCCTTGTGTTCTTTTCTATTCCATTTTGTGCCCTTTTCCTCCCCTACCCCTGCCTCCCCCCCACCCCCACCCGCTGATTGTCTCTCTCCTATTTGGTTTCCTTATAGTCCTGTTATAAGTGAAACCATTCGATATTTTTCTCTTTCTTTCTGGCTTATTTCACTGAGTATGATCCCCTCTAATTCCATCCATGTCGCTGCAAATTGCATGTGTTTATCTTCTTTCCATGATGAATAGTATTCCATTGTGTATATGTACCGCATCTTCTTGATCCAATCATCTATTTTTGAACATCTGGGTTGCTTCCATACCTTTGCTATTGTGAATAGTGCCGCAATGAACAAATGGGCGCATGTATCCTTTCGGATTAGTGTTTTTGTATCCTTTGGGTAAATTCCCAAAAGTGGGATTGCTGGGTGGTATGGAAGCTCCATGTTTAGCAGTTTGAGGAACCGCCATACAGCTTTCCATAGTGGTTGGATATTTAATAGAGTTTCTGATGGCTTAAAACTCGACAAATTTAAATTTCTGGAATCTGGACTGACATTTTTCTATTAAAATCACAATGTCTACAGTCATCTTTGGACTTCAATTATAAGAATTCTATTCTCAGTAACCTCCTTCATAGTTTTGTTTTTTTATCTGGAAGAGGAAACACACCTTACCTTACCCTGTGTGTGTGTGTGTGTGTGTGTGTGTGTATGTGTGTGCAGGCACACAGAAGTGTAGCAGAATTATCCACTGACAGCCATTATCTGTAAAACTAATTAAAGAGAATCAACATGTACACCATGTAGCAAACTCCATTCTCTGTAGAGTATTGGCTCATTGAGAAATAAGGACTTTATCTGGGGCACAGTGGGTCTGAACTAATTGAGATGTCATTAAAAAAGAAGTGAGTTAAGAGGTTATGGGAAAGGAATGTTGTTGCTAAATTGTCAATTTGCAAGAAGGCATTCATTGGTAAAAATGCAGCCCACCATTGCAGATCTAATCAGTGACAGGAATGGGGGTGGGATGCAGGGAGAGAACGAAGAGAAAAAGAATGTCTCCAGAGAAAAAAGATCAAGACCCTAATTGAAATGGGAAGCACTCCCATTTTAGAAAATGTTTTCTTAACAGATTGCTCTAGCCCTCTGCCTCAAGGTTTTTGATTAAATTAATGATGGTAGTGATAAGCTCCATTAGTGTTGCTGTTTCCAGAGGGAAATTTTCTACAGCCTCCTTTTTTCCTTCCTTCCCCAAATCTCAGGTATGACAATAGAATTGCTAATTGAGGCCAGAACAAGCCAAGAAGATGAGCTTATTATTACTATGCAAATGAAGACAATCTAGGAAATTAATATTTCATGTGTGCCTACCTAAACGAGTAATGTTTCCATTATGGGCTTCGTGTCACTCAGCTGGGAAGCTGTTGCTGCAGCTTGTTGTCATCGGGAAGGTCTTGAACTTCTCTTTTTGGTTGCACGTTGCCTGCTGTCTTGGGACCAGTCAGCACTTTTAGCATGTTGTGCTCCACTGGCCTTGCTGTTACTACAGGTCTGCCACTTGTGCAAACAGATGAACTTGTTATGATCTTTAGGATCTTATGAACTTCCTTTTCTGTGTTGGTAGTACAGTATTAGAGGAAAAGGTAGCCTAGTCCTAGATAATGAGGAATGAAAGAAGTTCTTTAGTAAAATGAACCAGAACATCCCCAATAGGGACTGAAATAGGGACACTACATATAACATAATTAGCTTACGGGAAGCTTTGCAAAACATAATAAAAAGAATGTTTCTTTGGGGGCCTTAAATTGTTGCATTAAATTATTTTTACACATTTATTTGACAGACTTAATTATATTTCATATTCTGATGAAAGCTATCATGTTAACAATTAACATTATGTGTATGACAGAGAAAAAGAATGTGTAGTAGAAGTGAATTTGAAGTAATTGTGATTTTCACTTTCTGCTTTGGATCAAATATCAAATAACATATACACCACCTAAAAGTCGAAACGAAAAGAACAACTTTGTTTTATTTATTATAATACTTAAAATAATACTAAACATTAAGTTATATGCCCAGCAGATATTTAGAATTTGTTTTTACTTATCAACCTTGTTGAGAAACAGATGCATTCCAGAGATGGAGTGACAGAGAAGGTAAAATTGCTGAGGATTTCACTGTTCTTTCTCATGCTGTCTGTCTACGTAGTTGTTGATTTGGATATTATCCTAAACAATATATTAGATCTTTCCTTAACTTTTTGAAGAATAAATTTCCATATAGTGGCATTCAGTAGCAAAGAGATTTTAGGGTAAATGGAGTCAGGAAAGTGGGGTACCAAAATATCATATGGAAATTTTGATGATGCAGTATAGTTTATTTAGACCAAAATGAATGGAAAATATATTTCTAGTAATTGAGAGAGGCAAAAATATCGTTAATATTTGCATAGATGGTATGGAAAATTTGAGTTAGAACATTACAGAGACTAGCAAGAGATCTTTCAGAGAACTGACCCCCAATCTCAATATCAAATATGTGGGAGACCTGGAATATAACACCAGGACAAACTTGGTTTGCTAATCTCAAATGCTAATGGTGTGGTGTGATTTTATAGAATTTGTTCTGGGTAGATTTGTTCTTCCTTACTGGACAATCATTTTCATTTACACAGACATAAAGTGGTGATGGGACACAATGATTTGTGGTAGAGGACTGTGGGTGCCCTCATGGTGGATGTGTTGCGGTGACATATGCCTGACGGAAATGCGCCTACATCTCTAAATCATATACAGTATTAGAAACCAGTTACCTCAAAAAAATTGTTTCAATGTAAACTGGGTTATTTAAATATTCCTTCTCTGCTCCTTCTTTTAAGTCTTGTGTATTCTATCCGGATTGCTCACAATGACAATGTGTAGATACCATGAAAGATGAGACTGTTTTCTATTATGTTTATAGGAACTCATGTTGAAACCAATGTTTCAATAATTTTTTTATTATTACTGGTCATTATAATAAAAGCTGAAAGACACTTCCACTTAAATGAAAACAGAATGAACAAATGAGCTTAAACCAATTTAGAACTCTTAAAATATTATACATATTTTAACATATGCAACAAAAACATTTGTATAAAGTTTTATTGAGGAATACTTATCAACCCCCTTTAAAAAATAAAAGTGCAAATGCTAGTAGCTAGAACAAACTAAATTTGTAGACTTATAAAAATAATTGATTTTTTGTTATCTGTCATTTTGGATACAAATATAGCAGACATTCTCAATGAAACTGCTTACAAAATAGACTAAATTTGCCTGGATTTTATATTGGACATCCCCAATGAATGTAAAGACAATAAATAATTGGAATTAGATTCCAAGAATATTGCCTTGGTTATTTGTTCAGTGAATTTTGATAATATTTTAGAGTATAGATTTTTAATAATTATCAGTACAACTTATTATTTAACATTATCTACCTTTTTCAGACACCCAGTAAGTGCGGAATAAATTAAAAAATTTCTAAATTCTTAATGATGCTTTATTTTCATATTTGATTTTTAATTAATTTTTATAACACTAAATTATTAGTATTTATTCTCAGAACATCTCAAGGGGAAATGTTGAAAATGTCATTTTTTTCATCAAAAGACCATGAAAATTATGGAAATCATGAGTTATTACCAAGTCCTTTTTATTTATATGCTTTTTGAACAAGATTCATTTTACCCACTTCAATAAGAACTATTGAGCTATTTTGAGTTTATATTTCAGAGGTTAAAGTCCAGAGGGAATTTAAAATCTAACATAATTTGTTGTTGTTTTTTATGTTATGGCATCCATTATAGCATTTTAGTATTTTATAAATGATCAACATGAGCCAGAAAAACTCCACAGTAGGAGTGAATTCATTAGATGTAGAGCTCTGAAAGAAGAAAAAATTAAGGGCTTATAGGGTAGCATGGTGGCCAGTGAATCAACACATTACTGCAACATTCTGTCTATGGAATGGTGTTCAATAACTATCTGTTTACTTTAATTGAGTGAGTATAAATAGCATTTACCAGAAATCCTTTGCTGGTGGCCAGCTGCATTAGGCTGTTGAGAATCACAGCATAGTATCCCAGGACATGTGAGAGCACAACCTCTTTTTCATGTGTACCTTTTACTCACAGGGGAGACTTGACTATAAATCATTAGAATTTATTTTTTATCACTTGTTAAATAGTTTACTACAAATCAAATTTAATATTATGATAAAGAAGTTATGGGCAAAAAGGCAAATGGAATAAAAGTTTAGGTTTTCAGATAATTATTTAACTTCTTAGTAGATTTTATCATCTTAAGAAATTAAGAATTATTATATTTACATTTACTTAATAGCAAAGTTACCTAGTCTGAATTTCTCACATGAGACTGGCTGAGTTTGAGGGGATATTAGAAGCAAACCAAAAGCAACCTAAGTAGTGTTCCATCTCCATCAATCATTTATTACGAATTTGGTAACTTAATGTTTCAGCTGTTAGAATATTGACTTTAAGAAAGTGTGTATTTTTGTTTATATTTAAATTTCAGATAGCTTTCTATGAGACAAATTAAGAGATGTCAAAACTATCTAAGATTATCGTGTCTTACCTAATGACTTGGGTACTCCCCAAGCAGTGATCCAGAAAATACACAGTGAAAGTGCCTCAAGTCTTAGGGCAGGAGTTAGGGGAAGATGACAGTGCAGCAAGGCAAGGAGTTAGTCTCAGATATTCACTATCATGATGAAGAATCAAGACTGTCTTCTAATCATTTCTCATTTTCCCAAGAAAATTAGATTTTTTTCTTCACTTACCAATGTCATTTCTTTGGTATAAGCAACAGCCAGTGATTCCTTGGGGCCTGCAGGGAGAGGCATTCTCTTAAGGGGTAAAGATGCAGGAAAAAATCACAGGAAAAAAATGTCACTCTCTTTATCTTTTTCCAAGAATTAGTCATAAAGAAAAGAAATCCTTCTGTGAGATTTCAGGATTCATGACCATTCTATGAAATTTGGAGGAAATGCATTTAAGATGAAATACTGAGTTGAACAGAAGGTAACTGTCGGGGATAAAACTAAAAATGTAAACAGATTCATAAAGTATTTAGTTAAATTCATTGCTAACTGCAACTATTTCCTTAGGGAATATTTGAGTCTCTGTCCTTCACCTTTTACAGTTTATGTTATGGGAGGGAAAACAGATACTGCTTATCCCAAAGTGCTCATTTTAGAGAGAATTCCTTTGTATAATTTTAACAGAACATTCTTGGTTTTTCAAGGGCTCAATCCCCCCTTGTTTACTTTGTATTTCCTCTGCTCATATATAGTTGTTTTAATTTTGCTTGATAACAGGTCAGGGGAGAGGAAATAGCAGGTGTGACTATGACAAATCAACAAAAAGCAAGCACAGTTTTCACTGGGACTGGGCATAAAGCCAGAGGTGCATACTCAGACCTGTGCATGTACACACACCTACTCATTCTCCTTGCGCCTGTCCCCATTTCCTTCCTGCCTTGACTGTTTCATGAATAATCACTGCATGAATAATGAAATGCAACTATGAAATGTTATATCAATTACATAGATTTTATATGATGTTAATTAGTTTAGGAACTGAAGATACTTGGCTCCTTTTTTCTCCAAATTAGTTTTGATCAATGTGAACAACATCCCCAGGAAACATTCTGAAGGAGAATAACAAAACGGTCATCAAGAAAATGGTTTCTCCTGCTCACTAAATGTGAAAATCTCTATGCAACAGGTATATGAGGTCAGACACTGGGAGTTTATTAATAATGAAAATAACAAAATATAGGTCAAAGTACTATGTGTATGGGGAGACACATTTAAAACAAATGACTAAACTTAATACACATTCAGGGCTTACAGTGCTAATTTATGTAAAATGATGCATTAAATCTCTGCCTGGTACAGTCATTTCCATATGCAACTCATTATTCTATGTGCTAGTAGTGCTATATAGTTTCCTAATACTCAGAGGTCCTGTAAGAACTCATTCTGAAATGTATAAAGAACAAACTAGAGGAGGAGGGATGTATTGCTCAGCCTAGATGAGGTAACCATTCAACTCTGGTTTTTGTTATTAAACAGACTTGGATGTAATTCTTGTTTCTGACACACCTTGAGTAAGTACCTTGGCCTCAATTTCTCACCATTATGGGAAATGTCTCATCTTTATGGGAATCTACCATAGGCCTGTACTCAGAAATAAATGAGACAATCATACTGAATAAATATCTGGGGCAAAAGTTTGAGCTTTGTCTAGTATTTTTCTAGTTCTAGTATATGCATTCCATGCGTCCTTCTTGAGTGTTTACCTTGTGACAGGATTGGGACTGCTAGGTGCTGGGTCCTTTCTAACAGCTGTATATTGCAAACACTATTTAATGCTTTCCTGAAGAGTGCGAACTCTTTAATTATGTCAGCTGCTTTATTCTGTTTTCCAGTGTCTTGGACATTGAGTGTAGAAATTTTGAGAATACGTTAGTAAGTACTTTGATGATGAAATAATATTTTTGTAATGATGATAAAAGCACAAGTAAACATATCCTAATTGATTTAATTGCCAGAAAAATCCTATATCTTTATCACTTTTTACACATCCATTTTCTTTCTATCCTTTAGAACCAGGGAATCTGATAGCACTTATATATGACAGCAGAGAATTTGCATCATGTCTATTCCCTTTCCTCTTCATTTTTCTCATTGTTTATTTGTTTAAATCACTATCCCCAAGATAGTCTCTAGTTCTGTGGTGTTCCACTTGGTTCTTAAAGGTAAACATAGTTCCAGGATGAATGGAAAAATGAACGTCCTTTATACTTTCTAATTCTTCTGGGAGCTACAATGCATACCAGCATTTCAGGTACTGTCTCACTTTAAAATGTCATGTATAGCCTGTACTTTTTCAAGACCTTTAGTCTAAGTACCCATAGAAACACTGACAGATCTTTCCTTTGTTTCTGCTGACAAGTCAGTCTGTTGCATACAATAAATGTTTAAAGGTTCTTCCTTACTTTGACTTAAAACTTCCTAACTTCCATTCACCAGTTCTATTTTTGCCTTCTGAAGTCACCAATGAATTTACTTGAAAGACCCCTTTCTCATTTATTTTCTCCTATTTTTGATCGTAACATGTCATGTCTCATCAGTGTTTTTACCTAATCTGATTAAATGTAATGTTAAGTTGGGGAGACAGAAGACAGAGACATTACTATCTTCAATCATTGACAGAACAATATTTAAAAATATATGTTAAACAGAAAAGTTTTAAAAAGTGATTTTCAAAGCAATGGAAGAGTGACCTTGAAGTGTTTTCTTTTTGTTTGTTTTTGTTTTTGTTTTCAGAATGATAGGGTTACATTCAGAGTTGCTCTTTAGCACCTGCATTTCCTGAACTCCGGCTCTAAATTCACCCTATTTACCTGATATTTCCTTTTTTTTTTTTTTAAAGATTTATTTTTTTTTTATTTATACATACAAGCTGGGGTACAGGACAGAGGTGTGGGGCAGCGAGAGGGCTCACCAGAGACAGAGCGGCTAGCAGAACAGGCAGATCAGAAATACACTACTGAGGGGAGCAGCAGGTAAGGCAGGAGAGGTCTGCCGTGCCATGTGGGATTCTCCCGGGCCGGGCGTCGAACTCGCGTCGCCGCTGCCGACAGCTCCACAGCGCAGCGCTTAACCACTGTGCCACCGGGGAGGCCCTATTTACCTGATATTTTCTAATTAGTCATCATAAACACCCATCAAGATTGGAAGCCATCAAGTTTGTTTTTGCAATAAAATATGATACATTCAATAAGCTTTTTTTCAAAATCAGCAAAGCCTTAATGACAACAAAGCTTTGAACTTCTAAAACAAAACAACTAGCCTTACCAATAGCGTATAAATAACGTCTATGTTGGGGGAGAAAGGATGGCCTGAACAAACTCCACAGATAGGTTTTTACGGACCCCACCCCTACTTCAGTCCAGAGAGATCCAAGACACCTAAAACTACAAATACCATAATGCCATCAGCACTGAAGGGAAGATGCTGGAAACTGAGGATGGAGTTAAACAGCCATGTTTGGTATATAACCAGACATGTGGGCTTGAGGGGTTTCTGGTCATTCGCTGAGTTTTGGTGTGCCGTTGGGATTCTAGCTCAGCGGAACTGGTAGGATGCATTCACCATTTTTTTCTTTTTATTTTTTTTCCTTGAGTTGTTTTTTGCATTTCCCCTCCTTTTATAAATAAACCCTTTATTAATTTTATTCTGTGTACCTAAAATTGAGTCTTATTTATAAGTCCCTTTTAAGCACACAGGTGAGGACCCACAGTCAGGCACCCCATTTTATATGGGGGCTGCCCTGTAACACCCATAGGCCAGATAAGTGATGGGTACATAGAAAACTCTCAATAAACACAATCAATGAATAATCAGGTTTACATATTCATTCTGCATTTCATGACTTGTTTTTTGTTATTGTTTATTTAGTTTTCTTAGAAATTTGTGTTTTGGAAAGAAAGTAAAAATATTTGCTATGAATCAGCTGTGTTCCCAATCCCATCTGAGACTGGAATTCAGAAAGTGAGGTTAAGGTAGAAAGTTATAAGTTAAACAATTGTCAGTGAATCTTTTTACCCAGTAATTTGAGAATTATTATCTTAATGTATTTGGGAACTTTAAAGAAATCAATTATATATAGCATCAACTAATATTTGACAAGGGAACTAAGAATACTTAGAGACAAGTCAGTCTCTTCCATAAATGGTGCTGGGATAATTGAATATCACATGAAATTAATAAAACTGGGCCCATATTTTATAACACTCACAAGAGTTAACTCTAAATGGATAAAAGCCTTAAATGTAAGACATGAAATTTCTAGTAAACAGCATAGGATGAAAGCTACCTGAAATGGCATTTGATAGTGATTTTTTTGGATATGACATCTAAGGAAGAACAAACAGTAAACTCAAAAATAAAAGAAGTGCAACTATATCAAACGAAAAGCTTCTGCACAGCAAGAGAAACCATCAATGTAGTGAAAAGATAGTCTACAGAAAGTAAAAAAAAATCTGTAAACCAAATTGGGCAAAGAATTTGAGTAAATATTTATGCAAAGAAGATATATGAAAGGCCAAGAAGCACATGAAAAGATGCTCATAACCACTTGTCATTAGATAAATGCAAATGAAAAGCATAATGAGATTCCTGTTTCATTATGTGCGTTGGAATGACCATTATCTAAAAGGCAGGAGAAAAAAATGCTGGATGAATGTAATGAAAAAGGGACACTTGTACACTGTTGGAGGTTTTTTAAATTGGTACAGTCACTGTGAAAAACGCTGTGGACAGTCCTCAAAAAATTAGAAAGTCAATTTGCTAAGTTAAATATTTAAGAACATGAAAATATATCTGCATCTCTATGTTCATAGCAGTATTATTTATAATAGTCAAGATGTGGAATCAGGGGCTCCCTGGTGCCCTAGGGGTTAAGTCTCAGCACTATCACTTCCACAGCCTGAGTTCAATCCCTGGCCAGGGAGCTAACCCACCTATGGCTCAGCAGACCTCTCCTGTCCTACCTGCTGCTCCCATTGGCAGTGTATTTCTGCACATCTTCCTGTTCTGCTCCCCATTCTATCTCTGGTGAATCCTCTCACCACCCACACCTCTGATCTACACCTCATGTCTCTGAAAAAAAAAAAATGTGGAAACAAACAAAAGTGTCTATCAATGGACAAATGAATAATATTCATTAATGGCTGAATGGATATATAATGGAATATTATCCAACCATAAAACAGAAGATTTCCTACTGTTTGGATAGAACTTGAAAGCATTGTGCTAGATGAAATAAGTCCGGAGGAAAAAGATCATGTTGTATGATCTCACATTTACGTGATATCTTAAAACAGAAACAAAACAAAAAACCCTCATAGTAAAAAAGATTAGGCTTGTGATTACCAGAAGTAGAGGGAAAGGAAGTTGAATGAAGATGGTCCAAAGGTACAAACTTCTAATTGTGTGATAAGTAAGTACTAGGAGTATAATACATACATGGTGACTGTAGCTTACACTGATGTATGATGCATAAGCAACTTATTAAGAGAGTAAGTCCTAAGAGTTCTCATCACAGGAGAAATATAAATTTCCTTTATATCTTTGGTTTTCTTTCACTGTATCTATATGTGTAGAGGGGTGTTAGCTGAAACTATTAAGGTATTATTTCACAATATGTGTAAGTCAAACCATTGTGTTGTTCACCTTAATATTACACAGTGATTTACATCAGTCATTTCTCAACAGAACTAGAAAATGCATACACACTTCCTTACTACATACATACATACATTAAGTGATGGCTACAAAAAGAATTAGCGTGTAAGTAAAGGTAGACTAGACTAAGACAGATATTAATGGTTAACGAAAGTTCTACATGCTTAGAATTTTAAAAAATTATTTGTTTCTTTTACATTCATGCTTCTGGCACTCACTTTGAAAGTTGCAGGGATCTGTGACAGCTCAGACTAAAGTATCAAAAAGATTAAAAAGAAAAATCCTAGCCCTGTGGTGGCCAGTGCTTAGACAGATTTATAATCAAAGGAGAGGCTTAAGGTTATATGAATGTAATATGATAAGTAAATATTATTGTACCAAAGATTTGGAATTTATTTCCCTCTTGTAAAAGAAAGGTCACAATAATCTTCAAAATTCTCTTCTTTATATTTTCAGAATAATTATCCAGATCATTTTTTCTCCTTCATTGCACTATATAACCTCCTTGGGAAAAAAAAAAAAAAACAAAACAAAACCCAAAAAATCCATTTAAGTTCAAAGGTGTTTTATTCTACCTGAATAAATTACTTCAAAATATTAGGTAATGAGTTCTGCCTGCCTATTTACATAGTGTGTGGATAAGGTTATAGGCATTTATATTCTAGTATAGAGGGCTATCTATCTTAAATCGTATTTTACATGTCATATATATTTCATTATGATAAAAATGGAGTAAGGGTTAGAAAAAAACACCATTTGAAAAGTCCATAATCATGTGGTTATACAAATAAGCTCTATATTCATATTTAAATACCAAAACAGTTGGGTCTAAACACCTTGGTTGCTAGGAATTTTCTTTATGTTGTGCTGTTTGCCTTCATCTCCCAGAAAATTCAGGTTAGGCCTCTTGTTGGCTAACTGGATTCAAATCACTGCTCACAGGCTTCAAGGCAAGTCAGCTGAGTTCCAGGCACAGCCTGGGTCTTGGGAAACTCGTGGCAATCACAAACTTGTTGGGAGCAGAGTCAACATCACAGGCAGGTTTGACTTTTGGATGCCTGCCTAACTTTTTTGTTAGAATGACCTCCTACCTTTTTATCTTATCTGTCCTTTCTTTGGGTAACATTTTCTCTCTAAAACACTCTATACTTGAGGGAAAAGGTGGCAACTAAAAAAGGAAATTTGAGGGGATTCTAAAGAACCAATAAAAAAACTCCTAATTTCAGAATTTTTTACCAGCCATGTGAGATGTTAAATGAGTTAATGTGGTGTGCTGTTCAAGATGATGGACACATATGACTTAAAAATTATTACTTGTCTAATGTGCCTACATTATTCAATAAATTAAAGAGAAATTTGACACTGCGTTCGGGTCTGAGTGCAAATTAGGAAACATCCTTATTCTGAAGGTGTGGACTCATCCTTCCCCATTGGCAGGCTGTCTCTCTATTAAAATGACAACCGGGGAGCCATTCTGCAGCTCATTTAACACCTGTACATTTGCTGGGTTTGCAGTGGGGAGATGTGCTGCCTAATGACCCAGGAACAGGAAATTTATGGTCTCCTTTTTTCTTGGCGATTGCACATACTTACAAAGGGGCTGTAAGAAATAGTTTTCAACTCTTTGGGAGAAACACATTTTCAATGCAGAGATTATCATTGTTTTAAGAAGAATAAACATGGGGTATATGACAGTGCTAACAAACACTTTCCCCAATTGGCTTGGCTTTAATTCTTTCATCCCTGTCATTGGGAGAATTAATTTAGTTGATTATTCTGAATTGTGTTGTGTTCAATAAAGTGCAAATGTAATAAGACCCTTCACACAAATGTGGTATGATCAGAACAATTTTATGTGAAATTAGATCTCAGTGATGAGGTTGATGAATGACAATTGTGGAAAGAAGTACAGCAATTCTGGAAATGTCGGAGAAGACTCCACCTTGGCTGCTTCTTGAGATAGGAGGGCTCAGGAACTAGGCAGGGAATATAGGTCAATGCAGCCATCTGCGTCTACAGACAATACATGATGTCCACTTACGTTGTGTTAGTAGTATTATGAAAGTTATTGGATACAGAAAAGAGACCACATTTAATAAAAATGAGCATGAGATGCCTCTGGAATGGCAAAGTAAGTAAGAACAACCAAATAATCAGGAAGTATAAGATCAGGAGGCTAGAGTATGGGGAGTTTGGAGAATTGTGTTTAGAGAAGAAAGAAGTGAGTTTATCAAAGGTCACATGGAAGTCTTTCATTTTTAATATACCATGATGTGTTGTCCCAAGAAAGAAAAATTCCTCCCTGTTCACTTTTGTTCGGTTTCCATATCTGAATGAAAAAAGGAGAATTCTGCCTGGGCAGATGGTAAGCAAGAGTTGGTGGCAAGGAAAATTATGAAGCTGATAAACATGTTTTTATTCTTCTCTGCTCCCTATACAGTCAGGCCGCAGTCTTTTGCATCTGCCCTTTTGCTTACCACCTCTATCTTGTAGCTTCATCCTCTCAGTTCTGTCTGGTGACCATGAGAACCTTAAAACCAATTCAAAGTCAGGAGTTGGTGACTGTTGTGCTACCTCACACAAGAGTAATTACATTTTAATAGTCTTGTAGAAACAAGACAATAAATCATTTATAAAACAAATCATAAATGGTAGATTTTCAAGGAACAGTTAAAAAAAAAAAAAGGTTTGGAAATGATTGACCCCCGACTGTGTCTTGTATGTACCAAATACAGTAACTTTCAACTCAGTGTACTCTAAATATATTAGTTTATCCAACAAATATTCATTGAGAATCTACCAGTATATCAGCACAACTCCTGGTACTTGCAAAACAAAAAGAAAAAGGACAGTTACTTCAAGGAATTTATTATTCAGGAAAGCAGACTTGGGATAGGGGGAGCTAAAATGAGATGATAACCAAGTGAGAAAGGGAAAACAGATCCAGTGGGAACCCCTATGGGATAGCTGCATCACACACAACATCCTCAGAGAGGCTTCATGGAAAAAATAGTAATTTCTGATGTATAGTTTGTAAAAAGTGATTTTAGCCTGGGGAAGAGGATAGTGAAGACAGTTTTGAGAAGAGGGAGAAATGCATATAAACATAAAGAGCCTTAAAAGAGCAGCCATTAAGTGTGACTTGAATATAGCTGTTGCGAGAAAAAGGTAAGGACAAGAGAACAGACTGAAGAAGCCCTTGCAGGACTTGAGGATGACTTCTGAAGGTGCCATCTGTACCCTGAATGAAAGAAAGTAATTAATGTGGCATGATTAGCAGTTTGTTTTAGAAAAAAAATGCTCTAAGAGCTGTGAGAGGGAGTGTGAGACCAAAAGGTTAGGAGACCAGTTAGGTCTTTCATGCAGCAGTAGCCCTGGATACAGGCAGACAGGGAGGGAAATTAATGACTAGCTTAAGATCCATCATTACCCCTATTGAAAGCCATCAGAAAACACTCCTACTTAATAATCAGCTACAATTTCCTATATGTTACTTGGCCAACTGTGAGGATTTTAAGCTTACAAATACTAAGAAGAGGTTCAGATCCAATTTAATTGTGACTTTTTCATTTGTCTTCAATGTACTGCAAATTCATATTGAAATATGTGAATTATTATATATATTTTTTCCTCCAGTATGCAAATTTATTGGGTGGATGCAAGGAACCCTGATTTAAACATGTGTGTCCATTCATTTTTGAAAATCAGGAAACTATAGTTACTTATTCCTATAGGATATTCTAACAGAAGTAAGCAAACAAAAGTAATGTAATGTGACTGAAAGCTCAGTGAAATATGTATAAGAGTGATTTGCAAGGAAGAGAAACTTGGCCTCCCAAAGGAAGATAACTTTCTCCTTAAAATTCTGCCCTACTTGTCCCTAATCACATAAGCTTCATGACTGACACAGGACCCTTTATGGACATCCAAGTTTCTTTTGTCCCCTAGACCAAAAACATAAATCTTGTTTCTTTAATAAAGACATTTAAGGCAGAAAGTTATGATAGCATCCCCAGTATCTTAAAGTTAGTTGTGTCAAGACATTGGAAGACATCCATCTTCCCTGTTTCAAGGATTCTCTGGTTTGTCCCCAGGGGCTGTGGCATGTGTTTTCCTTGAAATTTTCAATAAAAGATAAGAAAATAATTTCTCTTAGATCATAATCTTTCCCAGCTGAACTCCTACGAGGTTGACTTGTAGAGACAATTAAACTGAGAATTTGCTCAGTATGTGTGGACATTGTTATTGCAGTGTTTGTTCCCATCCTGACAAATTGCATTATTCCTCTGCCCTCTGAACCATTAGAGGGTCCAGAGGGAACCAGGTGGTGATGAGGAGGGGCTGATCTCACATTTGTCAACCCTGAGGCAGACCCAGCTGAACTGCCAGCTCCCTTTGATTCTTTGCACTGGGTAAAGGGAGTAGGGCTGAATTCGGGTGGGACACGCATTTGAATGCTCTCATTTGCCTCTGAACAGAAGGCCATCATCTCTTTAGTGTTCAGAGTGAATGTGATACCCCCAGATTTGTTCAATAATTGCCCGGATTTCTGCCTGAGGCTTGACTTTCTTCTAGCTAAAAGTTGCATCCCCTAACACACTCTCCATTACCAACAAAGTGACTCTTTCATTTGCTCTGGAGGGTAGTAGGGGATCTCACCCTCCCCCCTCAGCTTCAGTTCTGAGGCTGATTCAGCATCACAGACTTTTCTTTATGAACATACTGCCTTTCCTTCCTCTTCTCTCCCCTCCTGCAGGAGCTGAAAAAAATAATGGGGGGTTTTAGTTAATGCTGAAGCATCTGTTGATTTCTAAAGAAGGAGTAGGAATAGAATTTTTATTGAATGCATGAAAGTAAAAAAAGAGAGTAGCTGTTGGTCTTCTCTTTTCTGTTAACCAGGCTGTGACCCAGTATGACCTGTCATGCATTGGAGTGGCACCAGCAACACTATAACCCAATAGGTTTGGCAAGTTTTGAGTACATGCAGATGTAGATTAAAGGTGCATCAGCACCTCTTCCTGGTATGGCCCAGGGTTCAGTGCCAGATTCCTCTAAGAATCTCTGTGTTTTTCACAAAGTAGAGGTAATGACTCCCACCTGAGAAACAAATACATTTTTTATGTAAGGGACTACTGACATGATGTGCTAACACTATTAAACCATGGCTAGTGTCACTGAAGTCCTTTTTGGAGTTGTTGGGTTCAGAGAGTGGGGTCTTTGGGTTCACTCTTGGAAAGGTTTCACCAGAGCTCCCCTTTCATCAGCACCAATGAGTTTCCCAGGAAAGTTCCTCCATAACACAGAGACCTTAGTTACATTCAAAGGGCAGGTTTATTATAAAAGGGAGAGAAGAATAAAGGACACTTGAATAGACACAAGCAGGCAGAAAGGGCTGTCCTGGAAGGGACAGGTTTTTAAGAGAGAGGTTGTAAGAAGGTGGTCTCCAGGAAAAGAACAAGTCTAAAGATAAAAGGGTACTTGTTCAAAAGGTGCAATGAAGAGAATAAGAGATTGAGCTAGAGAATAGTGGATAGAGAGGGTATATAATTTGGCTGGTCAAGGGTGACCATTTCTTTTTTTTTAAGATTTATTTAATTTATGCATACAAGAGCTGGGGTGTAGGCCAGAAGTATGGGGAGGTGAGAGGATTCACCAGAGATAGAACGGGCGGATCTACTGAAATACGCTGCTGAGGGGAGCAGCGGGCGAGGCAGGAGAGGTCTGCTTCGCCATGTGGATCAGCCCCCTGGCCAAGAATTGAACTTGTGCTGCAGTGGCTGCTGATAGCTTCATAGTGCTGAGACTTAACCCCTTTCACCACTAGTCCTGCAGGGATGACCATTTCTGATTGTGTTATATAGCACAAAGGAAACTTAGACATTAGGACTACTGAGAAGCAGGTTTAATTGCAGCGGTGCTGACTCGGCGGATTCGCATCCAAAGGCTGAGCCCCGTCTGTAGGAAGTCTGGGGCTTATAATACACTTTCAGTTTCTAGAAGGCCTGGGTGTGTTTGCATTGGCAGCTGTACATGGTCAGATATGACGTGGCTACATACCAAGATGTGAATTGTATAGTTGCAGACCAAGGAGTGAATAAAGGATCAGCCAGCAGTCATGCCCCGCCCTCCAGGTCCATTCTGCCTCATGGTGGTACATGGTCTAACATGAAGCAAGATTTATACAGGAACTAAGTTGCATACCAGGAACTGAGCCAAAGGTTGTTACTAAGACCCCCAGGCTGCTTCTCTCAGGTCACCATGCTTCAATAGCATGGTATAAAGTCTTTCAACTGTATTCATATAAGATCCTAGGTCAACAACAAAAATTTCTTACCACTTTCTTGTAATAAGTAGTCATACTTTTCATCCCCATTGATTTGAGAATACACAAATGTAAAGGTTTTGTGAATTCAGTAAAAGACATTTGCAAAAATGTATATTTAATGCATCAGAGAGACATCAATGCACATTTGAAAAATAGTAGTATATAAATGTTTAGGATGTTATTGATCAATAATGTTAGCTTTGCATTTGAGCCTGAGGATTCAGACACTTTCAATTTATTCTGAGTCCCGTGAGGCCAGCAGGTTGGGAATCACAGACTGAGTGAAAAGAGAATTGGATGTGGAAGGAAGGTGATCTAAACCATATTTTCTCCTTTTAGAAAACTGAACCAAGAGCAAAGAAGGCACATAACTTTTTTCTAGTCTGTTTTCTCATTATTGAAATGAGGATACTAATGATTCTCATTTAATCTGGTTATGATTATGTGATTTTGAACTAATATTACCAATAGGAAAGTTCTTGCAAAGCATTTCACATACTTTGTGAAGTTAGAAATACTAGCAGTGGTGTTACTAAAGAATTTTAATAATCTGGAATACAGTTCAGTCATTTAAAAATTACTCATTTCACCTTCCTCTTCCTGGATTAGGGTCCAGAGAAACTCTACTGGTATCAGCTGTTTTAGCCTGTGTCTAATTCTGTACAGGAATGTGAATATGGGTCAAATCATGGGCTCAAGGGACAGGGACTAATCCTCAAGCCCTCTGTTCTTTCTGGAAGTTCTACCAAGTATCCTATATAAATGGTTATAGAAACTGCCCTAATATTTAAATAGCTAGAAACTTTTTTTTCTCTTTTATAGTCAGTCATGCCTTTAATATCTTCAGCTAAAAATAAGTCACTCTCAAGCAAAAAAGTACTAAAGAAGACAGAATGTATTTATGTGATAAGGAACAGTGAAGGAAGGTTGCAGGTTAAAATCCTTGATATATTGTAGACGAAAATTTAGCCAGACAACAGGAAGAATCTTTTTTCTTCAGAAGCCTTGAAAATGCCTGAAATCATTTAAAACACAGATTAGAAGAATTAGCATATTTGAAAATAAAATAATTTGTTACTTTTTGTGTGTGTTGAATGAACTGGATGGTATTATGCTAAGTGAAATAAATCAGAAGGAGAAAAACAAATACCGGATGGTGTCACTTATATGTAGACTATAGAGAAACAAAACAAAGGGTCAAAGAAAATGAAACCAAATCTTACTGTAGAATTTAGGCAACTAGAGGGGGAAGGAGTGGGAGGATAGCAAAGTGGGGAGGGAACATAACAGACTATGGTGAGGACTTTAAGGTCCTTGGTGGTGGAGTTGGCATGGTAACACACCTGAAGGGTGTCATCCTAGTCCTCTAACTCATACAGAGTGTTGTAAACCAATGTCATGCATTTTTATCATAGTCATTAAATGTGCCATTTTAAACACTGAGCCAACCACTTTTGACTGTCTTACACATGTTGGCTTGTTTGTATTTTTTCCTATTTTTAAAATCTTTAGCCATGAATGGTTGACTTTTAACTACTACAATTTGCAGTTTCAGTCTATTATAGCCTCTTTCTTACCCCATACTTTCTCCCTGTCTGCCAAACAATAAAATATTGATAACATGTTTGATTAAATTAGTATTGCCCATGGCCTTATGATTTTACAAATATCACCATTTGAATGCATTAATTTCTTATATAATTTTTGTTTTCATTAAAGTTAATAATTGTCTCTGTGTGTGTATGAATGTGTTATCATTTGTTCTCCCCTCTCCTTATTTTTTTTTTTTTTTAAGATTCATTTATTTAAACATACAAGCTGGGGTATAGGCCAGAGGCGTGGGGCGGTGAGAGGGTTCACCAGAGACAGAGTGGGGAGCAGAACAGGCAGATCAGAAATACACTGCTGAGGGGAGCAGCGGTCGAGGCAGGAGAGGTCTGCCACACCATGTGGGATTCTCCCTGGCTGGGCGTCAAACTCACATCGTTGCTGCCGACAGCTCCACAGCGCAGCGCTCAACCGCTGTGCCACCAAGGAGGCCCCTCCTTAAATTTCTAAGTACTAACATTAATGAACCTCCAAATGCTTCTAACAGAACTCCAAAATCTCTCCCCCAACACCAAAAATGTCCTGTAATCTATTGTGTCTTGGAACCGCCGCTCTCTCTTCCAGCCTCACTACATGTATATCCCTTCAGGCTTCTTACAAGGTTGTCTGTAAGATTTCCTTGCTGTTGCCCTGGAAATACCCTCTGCCTCTTGCTTTTGCTGGAAACATTGCCATTTGATATAACTCACGCACCCTTTATGTGTTACTGAGATACATCCTTTAGTATCTTCCTAAAAATAGATTAATGTGAAAGATAAAGTTGTAGTGTCCATTGGTTATCTGAAAACATCTTTCTTTTTTTTATATAGAATTGATATTTGCTACATATGGAATTTTATTTTATTTTTTTAAAGATTTATTTATTTACGCATATAAGCTGGGGTACAGGCTGGAGACGTGGGGCAGCAAGAAGGTTCACTAGAGACAGAGTGGGGAGCAGAACAGGCAGATCGAAGAAAACACTGCTGAGGGTAGCAGTGGGCGAGGCAGGAGAGGTCTGCCGGCCATGTGGGAATCTCCCTGGCCGGGCTTCGAACTTGCGTCGCCCCTGCCAACAGCTCCACAGTGCAGCACTTAACCCACTGCGCTACCAGGGAGGACCATACATATAAAATTTTAGATAAGAACTTTATTATTTAAATTCCTAGCTTTTAATAATGCATCATCATGTTTCCATATTTCATTACTTTAACAACCTTCCTCTGTTATGTTTACACTTCTATTCTTTGTTCTAGTGAATTTTCTGTTTTGGACTTAGAAGTTTCATGAGCAAGGTGGCGCCATGGTATGTAACCAATGAGTTATATCTCCTTCATGACACCTTTAAAATATGCTCACTTAACATCATATCTGCTAAATTTATCACATATAGATTTTGATTTTAAAGCGGCCATATTTTTAAAACAATGAAAATACAGGTTGGAGTGGGTCAAACTTTGAAATTATATAAACTGCTTTTACTTAACATCTTAAACATTAAGATTTGAATTTTATTTTAGTTTTACAAAAACATATCATGTACTTCCATTCTTAGTATTTGGGTTAGTTTATAAAAATTATGATCAGAAAGTTGCATATTGAAATGAGGGATGAATAAACTTTATTTTTGAAGTAGAGCAGCTTAGAGGATGAACAGTAAAAGAAATAAATTGTGATAGCCTAATTTTTTATTGTATAAACTATATTTTTGCATGTTGGTTAATTTGGATTATGAGTCAAATCTGCATCACATCTAAACAAGAGTTATCAAGTTTCATTTTAGAGAAATAAGATCAGGGATGGCCCTGATGGAATCTAGCAGTAACCTTTCAGATGATTTCAGTGTCTTCAAATGCCTACCATGGTACCTATTGATGATGGCATTGTCTGGAGAAGCTCCAAGTACATAATGCAGGCTATTTCCTGCAAAGCTCACCTTCTCGCCCAACCTGGCATTGATACAGATGAAGTGTTCGCACATTTGGAGAGCAGAACATTGGGAAACAGTGATGATGTGAAATAGAACTAGCAGATTGTTGTATGGGAGTGAAGTAGAAGTTAAGATATTGGGAAAGCAAGTGATCGTGGAATCATACCTTGATCTAGCATGAAAGTAGTTTCAAGAAAAGAGTCTCCACATTTTGCTAATAGGTTGATAACTCCTAATATTTTGCTAATCTCCTTTTTAACAAAAAGAGTTGGCTTTAGATCCCAAGTCAATGGCAAACATTTCTAAGTAAATGATGTTTTGCATTATTTTTACGTAGTATGGCAATGTTGTACTGATGGCCATTGATAGTAGCTCCATTTACTGTGATGGCATGTAGATTCCTCTTGTAATAAATATAAAACAGATCCTTTATAACATCATTGTGTTATTACATTGATGAGGAAAAAACAGTGCCAGAGAACATTAAATGAAATGTTGTTATAAAGTAAGTTTCCAACAACCTTTCAACCTCAACCTTGTTGAGGACTTTATTCTAGCTAAGCAAAAACTGGAACTGATTTGAGATTTAAAAATTCACAAATGATTGTTCAAGTTGAGCAAATATATTCAGAAATTGTGCACACGGTTCACATGTCACTGAGGTTGGAAAATGCTTGAGAAGTAGGAATGGACTTTGCTTCTGACCATAGCAAATGTATAACACAGATATCATCTAACTTGTTCATACTTCTTTCTCCTCACTTAAAATGAAGCATTGGATCTGATTTCTTAGTAAATCTCTCAAATTTCTTAAATGTTGTGATTTCAATAATTACTTAGATAGGTAGTAGTTTACTGAGTAACAGAGGCATTATAGAAAAGAGATCAATTTTGTTTCATAGAATTGTAGAACTGATAGCACCCTTAGTGAATACAAATACTAACTCCTCCTACCGGCATTCTTTTAATGTATCAGAAACTAAAGTGTAAAGTTACGTGGTTCATTACGATATAGCTCAGTAGAGGCAAAGAAATATGTGAATTTTTGGATTTTCCCTAGAACCTTGGGTCCACTTTGATCCTCTTTATACAATATCATTATTTTTTTATGATATAATCTCCAATTTATCGGGATTATAAGAAATGACGGTCACAACTGGATGCTGAAATTTTGTGCATCCAACAGACAGAAATGACATGAAGCTCAGCCCAATGAATACTTGAACAATCACATGACTAATTTCATCAATCAATAAAAATAGCTCAAGACTGTTGATATATTTTTCTGAATAACTTTGGGCAGATTTGCTAAAAAGGTATTGCTTCCCTTTGGTTTTTAGATACAACTAAAATGTGGGTATAATCAGACCCATTTCAGGAGAACATTATGAAGATTTGCAAATATTGTAAACTGCTCAGAATTGTAAGTGGCTGCATTATTAATTTGTTTATCTAGTTGATGATAGGAAATTAAAGTTATTTTAAAAGTCAAATGGAGGAGGAGAATGTTTAGGCATTTTTTTGTTTTGTTTTTTCATTCCAGTCCTTTAGAGTCTATTGACTCTTCATCAATTTAATTATTGTGTTATATATGTCTAATGTACTTGCTACACAGAAGGCTAAGTAGTTTCCTTCCCCCAAGGTAACTTTCTATTGTTGGAAAGCGATCCATCGTGAGCCTCTTTGGCTTCTTTGCAAATATCCTCCTATTGATTACTCTATAAGAAAGAACTTTAAAAGATGATTCAAGAAACACTGCTGAGGAAATCTACCAGTGCTTCTTTCTTTAATTACAACCTGAAGCAAATCATTGAAAAAGGTCCTAGAGCAGTGAAGAGCAGAGCTGTGACACAGCAATTAGGGAAGCAGACAGAATTAGACTTAAGCCAGATGAAAGGAGCTCGTGAAATAGTGACTCTGACTGTGGAAATACATACTTATTTTGTTTTTGTTTTTGTTTTTATGAAAGAATTATATTTAAAATACTTAGAATGAGTATGGAACAAGCTTTGAAATGGACCAAACCTTTGAAATCTAGTGGTAATAAAACAAAAATATTACTAAATGTGTACTTAACACTGTTGATTTGCTTACCCAGATGTTTTCAGGGAAGTCCTTTCTCTTTACCTCCAGACTGAGCCTGTTTGCTGGTAGGATCTGGTTCCTACATGGACGCTGTGCTCTAGCTAAGCTTGAATTGTTCAAGAACATGCTCTAAACTGTTCTCCCAACTTTGTTCAGGCTATTTCAATAATACTCTTCTCAGGTAATACTCAGCCTTTGACTTGGAAATATCACTAATACTGACAGGCTTATTTCGAGGCCTAACTCTTAAAAGACTTACTTGAGTCTCAAACCAGATAGATTTTTTTGTTCTCCTCTTTCATTTTTAATACCCACCACACTTATTTCTGAGTCTCATTTATTAAATATTCTTGCCCTTATCTAAAACTTTCTCTTCTGCCTCCAAAGCTGTGACATTCTTGATGTAATTCGGAACAAAGAAGTTATTTATAATTGTCAAATTGAAGAGATATCTTAAACACCTAACAATGTGTTTTAAAGAATTGGTATTGAATACATGAAAAGGCAAGTAATCAAAATTTCAAATCTTTGTTAGAATGATGGAAAAAAATGTCTCTAAGAGATATTAAACTAGTTTCTGACTTTAAAAATAAGAGCAGTTTCTTTTAAAGACTAAAGGACTCTGGAGAAATTGTTATCCAGGAACCAGGATTTCAAATAGATTTAGAAAGATTTATCTAAGTGAAGATAATACTCTAGAAATATAAACAGAACTAAAATGGAGGGGACGAAAGTATAAGGTACAAAGATGGAAAAGACAGTAAATGTTTCCAATGTATTTATATAGTTATAAAAGTCTTTGTAGCTTGAAAATTATTTTTTGCATATTGTACACCCTGTATACTAAGTACTATGACCCTTTAAGGCCTTCTGGGATTATCTGTTTATACCTCTCCCTTACTAGGCTGTGTGATCAGAAACAGGTGAAACCAGTCACATGTACTTTTATTCTCCTCATGGCTAAGCAGTTCTTTGCGAAGTAAACAAATGGAAAATGATTATGCCTGTTATGCAAAATAAGTTCCTAAGAGTACTATGTTTGATTATAGAGCCCAGACTTAAATACAGCTTTCCTTTTCCTCTATAGTGCCAGGATAATTGACCCAGGCAGAAATCTAGAAATGCACAGCTGATCGATGCTGTACCGGGTATAGAAGCTCTTTAAAATTACAGCCAGCAGAGTGAAACATAGATGATATCTTTAAATTGCATATAACATTGATTAGGAAGCATTTTGGAAAAAACTGCAAATAAGTAGACAGGGAATTAAATAAAGATGTTGCATTGATAATATTATATTTCATGAAATTAATAAGCTACAAATAATAATTTCAGAAATAGCATTTGTAAAAACTGGATAACTGTTACCTGAAATTGCAAAACTGGTAAAAGAAAATCTATTTTTTTTCTATTCTCTGTTATCTGTTATAACATCTTTAAGAGCCAACATAAGATGCCTCTTTGAAGAATGTATTCCTCATATGCCCCATCTTACTCTGGTATCTCTCAGGCTTTCAATTTAATATCAATACGTCAACCATGCATCTAGGGAATATACAGGTGGATGAAATGCTGTTCCTGTGCTCACATGAGAGGGAAGCGTATCAGAAAACGCTCTGTGTTCAGATCTATTCAGTCTCTCTTCCCTCAGGCACTTGGCCATTTGTTCTGCCCTGAACACAAACATAGGCTCTACCCAGCCTCTCAGAGATAAGGAATAGAATAAAAATATCATGAATAGTCACTGAGTGTGTATGCTGAGTTCTTTGTTTTACTATCCAGTGTACTTTATATTATTGGATTATATGTTTTCTCTAACAACTTTAATGCGTCCCTTGAAAAGTGCACCTAATTTATACATCCTGTAGTGTACATAGTAAGTGCTCAGTTATGAACAAATTAAAATGCCCAAATCTGGAAACAAAATAAAATATCACATACTTATGTGTTTGTGTGTATACACACAAACACACACACACATATGTAAAGGTGTGCTTACCTTTATCTGTAGTGATGTTAAGAAACAAGTACAACGACTGAGAAGTTAGCCACTATTTTAAGAATCACATCTGTGAATATATGAAGGCATTGTGCTTGTAGTCTAAGAGCAAATAATGGAGACACAGTCTCTCTCATTGAGGAACACATATTCCAACAGGAAAGATTAATATTAAAGAGAAATAAAAATTCTAATTCCTTGTATAATTACAGTTGTTAGTAAGCACCAAGTAGGAGCAGGTGTCTAAGGAAATGATTAATGAGGGAAACCCACTTGGGTATTAGAGATGATAACTAGAAAATATACTGTACGTGATCATGGCACACTTCCCTAAAGAAATGACATTTGACCCTCTAAAGAATGCCTGCAACTTACTGACGAGGAAGAAAGGGAATGTTATGCAGGGAGAAATAAGTGCAAAGATCCTGAGCCAGGACAGATTAAGTGCTTCTGACTGGAAGAAGACCAGGAGGTGAAGCAGTATGGACAGATGAAGATGGGGAGGCAAAAAGGAGCTGCAGGCCATAATAAGGATTTTACATTTATCCTAAGTGCAGTGGGAAGCCACTGAAGGATTTTCAGCAAGGAAACAACATGATCTAATTTGAAAGCATTAATGGAGAAAAAAGATTTTGCATTATTTTTTAATCCTCAGTAATTTGAAGGGATCCTAGGCTGTGTATTTAGTGCCGTGCTTTTCTGTGCAGTTGTCCATCAAGGGTTCCCTAGTAGACTCTAGGGAAGACCTTTCTTAAAGTAAGTGGTATTTAATCATGTCTCATTTATTACTTTTAGAATACTGTTTCTGGCATGAGACTTTCTGTATCGTATGTTTATTCTAATCTTTTAGTGATTGCATTTTTATTTTAGGGACATAACATTGCAAGAGACATACTGCTATCCATATTGTTATTCTAATTTTGTCTTAGCTATTTGAAAGACCTATGATATAAATAGCATGTTTAAAATAAATTATCTTAGGGGCCGCCTTTGTGGCACAGCGGTTAAGCACTGTGCTGTGGAGCTGTAGGCAGCGGTGACACGAGTTCGATACCCGGCCTGGGAGGAGATTCCCACATGGTCGGCAGACCTCTCCTGCCTCGCCCACTGCCCCCCTCAACAGTGTATTTCCATCGACCTGCCTGTGCTGCTCCCCACTCTGTCTCTGGTGAATCCTCTCCCTGCCCCACGCCTCTGGACTGTACCCCAGCTTGTATGCATAAATAAAAAAAAATCTTTATAAAAAAATAAAATAAATTATCTTTTTTGGATGATTTCAGTGGAGGAAATACAGAACCTAAGTTCAATATTTTACCTGTAATTTTCAGGGATGTCATGGCATTAAATAATGTCTTCTGTTTTCTCTCAAATAATAAACACGATCTTTTTCCTGTGGTTGTTATCTAATTAGTTCTAAAGCTGCATTATATATGAAAACCTTCTGCAGTATCCTCATTCCCTTACAGAATTCACCACTGGCAAAGAAAAGATACACTGCTGAAGTTTCTTACTACCAATTAAATAGCAAAAACCATCCCACTGAGAAAGCACAGATTATACTTTATCTCATTAAGACAAAGTCCAGATGCCTTGTTTACTTGTGGCTGAAAATCAATGCCCTTTTGTCCTCTAGAAATACATAATTTGCAACAGAAACAAGAAATAGGAAGCATTTCTTTGTCTAAACTAGTATGAAAAAACATGTTTTTATTGTCTGATGGACAGTTTTGGCAAGTCAACAATGGTTTAGAATGATACAAACACTATAGGGAGAGTTTTCTGCTTTGGTAAGACTTAATGCATTTTGCTTAACTGACACGCAGATCATTGTTGAATGAATGCATAATGAGTGATTGAATGAAGTTAGATTTCTGAATTGCAGCTGTTATTCTTACTAATTTGGTAAGCAGTTTGCAGAATCTGGCCACCGGAGTTGGCATACAATCACAGGAGATGATGACTTCTTGGTTTCAACTTTGCAAAATGCAGAATAGATTTAATTACTTATAGTAGTGGATACCTTTCCATAACATTCTAAGAGATAATATCTGCTGATTACCCATCATTTTGATAACCAAAGTAAATGGTTTTGATTAGAAGCATGGGATCTTTTGTTTCAATTTGCATGTATTTAGTGATATACATTTTTCTCCTGCCCTTTGGGACCACCGATGTATGTTTTCCACTCTAGTGCTTAATATAGAAGCCAAAAAAGCTACATTTGACTAGTTCTTACTGGGGAATTATGTCCCAAGGGTCCAATAAAGTTGCCAATTTTATGTCATCTACATCTTCAGATGTAGGACTGGACATTGAATTATGAAGATGAAGCAGAATGCAGACAATTAATAATACTACTGCTCTAAAATATAGATGAGAGTTTTAAATAATGTTTTTGATGGTTATCTTCAAGTTCACCAGTCTCTGTTTTGCACAGCTAATTTAAATATGCTTTATTTCTTTATGTTTATGCCTAAACATTTGAAGCGCTATACAGCCTCATATCATTTCTTTAACACATGGGCATTTGTCCAAAGGACTGACTTTTAAGGATGTATATTGGTGTAACTATGAGCATTAATGTCCTATACATCTAAATAAATAAATAAATAAATAAATAAATAAATAAATAAATATCAAAAGAATTACTTAAGTTTCCACTTGTGGTAGAATGTCAAGGATACTTCCTTTCTATGTGGAAAGACTATATTTGGAAACTAGTTGTTAGTGTAATATCTAATGAAAACTTTGAAGGGATATAAGAAAACATGCTCTTTGTCTAGGGCATAATTAACTAAATCCTTTAAGAACCTAAATGTTTTCTCACTAGTTTTTCTCTAATGTGAATATTTATAAATCGTTGATGATATGGGATTAACAAAAAAAAAGTGAATTCTCACATCCATACTCATTTGGTGAAAATACAATAGATTGGCAAAGATTTAAATGCATCCATTTGTTAAACTTGGAGTTCGGTAGACGTTCTTACTTTTTGTAAACACTTGTATTTCTTAAAAACACTACTTTTCCCTTCTGTACTCTACTCCTTGAGCACCCAGATGATGACACAACACTTTGCTCTTTTCTTCTTTTCTTCCACCCCTTCCCTGGCACACAAACTTCTGGCTTCTTGATTTGAATGTTCTGAACCCATGGACTCTGCCATAGATTCTAGCACACAGAAGAGCTAAATTAATAACCTGAAGCATTTTGGGACTCAGTCTCCTTACCTGTAAAATAGGCATACTGCATAAAGTATTTGTGAATACTAGGTGAGCTAACTGTAGAACTGCTTAGTTCAATTCAATACAAAAAGCACTTAGAGCTTGGCACATAGTGTCATCACCACCACCACCATTGTCATCATCATCATCACCCTTTTATGAAAGTAAATGTTCATCCAATCCCTTTTTGAGAAAAGAAAATACGGTCATATCTCTCTTTTTTGCCTTATCATAGACTAAATAATTATTTCCAGAGACCTTAGGAATCTTGTATCTATCCCCTTTACTTTAGAAGTGAGGGTAAGGGAGACTTGGAAAGTTAGAATATTTGATACTAGTAAATGAGTGCCTGATTCCATTGCCAGTATACCGTTATTTATGAGGTCAACAAAAGTTTCCTACACAGAAGAATCTCTCCTTCTAGCTTCCCAGAGTCCTAAATCTCTTGAATATTATCTTGTGGGTTTATCCTAAGCTAAACCTCTTTGCCTTAGTTATCAGTTTTCTGTTTATAACATTCTGTAGCTTTTTTCCAAGGGTTCTTACCATAAAGGCTGATTCATAAAACTATAGAAGTTGCTTTAGGATGAAATCAGAGAAACTGCTTGCTCTGAAAGCAGCCCACATGCTGGTTTCAGTTCAGTGGAAGCAGAGACAGAACCAGCTTCAGGTGAGTGTGACGGGAAGCTCAGGGGCCTCTAGAAGGGCCCCATGTTCCAGGTAATGTTCTGCTGCTTCTGTATTGAAATTCTTAATATTTTCTGATTCAGGAATGTCATGTTTTCATTTTCTCCTAGTCTCAAAAATGATCTGGCCAGTCCTGCATAGACGTTGTGGGTCTTTGTGATAAATCCCTGGGCTCTTAGAAAACTTCAACCTGCTTTGCACGGAAAGCACTGAGAAGCTTTTAAATTCGAGATTGTAAAACCCTCAATTAGTAATACAGATGAGAACTGTATTTAGATTGCCAATACTATATTTTATTTAAGTGGAGATTTCTTTACCTTTGACCTCCCAATGAAAGAGAAAAGCCCTGCTATGTGACAACTGTCCCCTTAGACATGCTGTGGATGACATCAAGAATTAAAATAAATATGTAGAATTAACATAGCTAATATCTGAAATTATATTTAAAGGGGCTTTGTTCTTATTTTTTAAATAAGGAATATCATTTTATATGTAAGAATAAAATGCTGATCATGCTTTATCAAAAGAAAAGTAACTTTCCTGTGACGACAGTCAGCATCTACAAATCCAACACTATTAATGACTCTTGGAGAACTAAGAGACTGACATTTAGAAGAAATCACAAAGTTTCTGAAAGGTATTGGATCCAATCAATAGTCTGTTAGCATTTCTATGTAGACAAGTAAAGAGCTCAAACTAACAATATACAGGACATTTGACCACTTTTACACTATTATAAAGAGAGACTTGGGCCAAATGACCTGCCTTCCATGGAGGGCTTCTCTAAACCATTTACCTCCAGGGCAGTGAAGGGCTATAGCTGCAGTCTGGTGGGAAATGGGGGACTCACTGTGAGTGTTTGCCCTTTGAATTAATTCTAGTTGACCTACTTGAGCAAAGATTGAGGAATTTTTTATTCTGTTTGTAGCAATCTACCCCCTGGTGAGCATGGACTTGTTATTTTTTTAATGAAACCATTTTCAAAGATGTTGTTTTAGGTGTCAGCAATAGAAGAAAGTGAGGTTTTGGTTTTTTATTGCTCTTACTCCATTTTTATCAATTTTTATAGTGCCGCTTGTGCCACTGAATTGCTTTAAATTCATATCTTGTTGCAAAACATTCTTTCTAGCAAATAGCTAGATAACACTAAAGATAAAAATAATCCCAGATAATGACAGTTGAAAAAACACACTTATATAATAAATACCATTTCAGAATTGTGATGGTATTTTTTTGTCATCCCTTCTGATTTATGTAAAGGAATCTGTCAGAAAGTCTTTGTCCCACCATTTGAACTTTTGCAATACAAGTCAGAGTCTCTCTCTTGAAATCAATAGAAAAATATTACTTAAAATTTGTTGTTGTTAAAGTCAATTCCATTTATTTATTCAAGTTTCCATCCTTTAGCAGTCAAGATAGGTAAGGTCAGTCCTTCCATTCTTGTTTTCCAATTAGAAGTATTTTATTCATAGTACGAGGGTCTAACTGTGCTGTAGTCAGAGCCCCTGTCTCTCACCTCGCCAGTTTGTGAGAGTTCCTTGCCACTTTTCAAAATTGCTTTAGTGGGAAAGAAGTTGCTTCCACAAATTATTCATCAAGCTTCAGAAGTGGAGGGATGTCTCATATAGTTGAAAAGCAGCTGAAACAGACATCAAGGCTATCAAACCTAAAATAAGACAATCGTAGGTTTATTTCATGGTATCAATATGAGCGCTAGTACAGCAACAGCACCACTACAGGCAATGTATTAACAATACTTAGCATAGGTTTGTAGATAGGATGTCCTTAGCTACCCAGTCATACATCTTTATATTTATTTATTTATTTTAAAGATTTATTTATTTATACATACAAGCTGGGGTACAAGCCAGAGGTGTGGGATGGCGAGAGGCTTCACCAGAGACAGAGTGGGGAGCAGAACAGGCAGATCAGAAATACACTGCTGAGGGGAGCAGCGGGCGAGGCAGGAGAGGTCTGCGGCACCATGTGGGATTCTCCCCGGCTGGGCGTGGAACTCGCATTGCTGTTGCCAACAGTTCCACAGGGCAGCTCGGCAGCTCTTAACCGCTGTGCCACCAGGGAGGCCCCCATACTTCTTTACTTGTTTTTTAAATAAACCTAATCATATAATAGGTTTTCAAAACTGAGTGACATTATCATAACTTTAATCTTACATTCAAAACTGCCCTCCAGGGTTGATGCCTAGAGGAAACAAAATAAGCTATCTTTAAAAAAGCAGGTTGCATGAGAATTGTCTTTGAATTCTATATATTAAAAAAGCAACTCTATAATTTGGGAAAGAGCTGAATATAAAAAAACATCAGAACAATGTCCATTTAATTTCAGATGAAGAAATGGTCACAGAAAGCAGGTATCAGCATGCTAACTATTCTCCGCATAGCCATGAGTACAATCTGATAAATTTTGCTCATGTTACATTTCAGGGTGAGATGGGGTGAATGATTAGACCACAGAAATAACATCCTCATTCAATATTTAGAAGCAATAACAATTAAATATTTGGAACTGCAAATGTCATTAAGTGGAACGTAAGAAATACTCCAGAAGAAACTTAAAATACAGTAACTGTCCTGTAGGGATATTACTCCAGCCTACTTAATGTGTGTGCATTTTATTTATTTTTTTTTTCATTTTTAAAATTTTTTTATTGTAGTAAATGTATATAGTAAAAAATTGACCATTTAACCATCTTTATACAGTTCATAACCTTTATTTTAAATATCTTCACTTTGCAAAATAAAATAATATAAAATATTGATAATCTTATGTTGCACTTGAAAAGAAGAATGTGTGTGCATTTTATTTATTTTTTTTCATTTTTAAAATTTTTTTATTGTAGTAAATGTATATAGTAAAAAATTGACCATTTAACCATCTTTATATAGTCCATAACCTTTATTTTAAATATCTTCACTTTGCAAAATAAAATATTGATAATCTTATGTTGCACTTGAAAAGAAGAATGTGTGTGCATTTTAAAGGAAAAGTCTTTTACCTCCTTTCTTGATATACCCCTTTGATTCCTCCAACAGTGCTCTGCTATTGGCTAGGATGATCAGGTCACAAAAGTGATATCTTTGAAAATTCAAATTGCTTTGCATTCACTCAACATTTTGTGTTTTATGCATTAACCTCTTTAAAATAATAATTCTTAATGTACTGAAAGAGGAGATAACACTGCAGTTCACAGGCACAGCCTTTAAATTCCTTCTGAACCATCTAACTTCTTCATGTGTCCTACTCCCACCTTTCATTTGATCAGTGACACATGATAGAAGAGCAGTATAATAAATCTAAGCCTGTGACTTACTATGTTTCCCCAAGGGTAGAAATCCCTTCTGTTTCTTTTTTGTTTCCAGGTTTAAAGGGTACATTTGTGGATATTTAATACTCTGCATGCTGGTCTGAAGGAATTTGTCTGGGGTAATGTGAGATATCTATATCGTATTTAGAGTCTCCTGGGAGATTTGTTTTTTTATGTACCTATACAGTCACAGTAAAATCAGTATGTTCATAGTCCTCCAAATCTGTAATATACATTAAGTTGAATTAATTTATAAATATTTTATAAAATTCTCTTAGTTTCTATCTTTGTGGCGAGTAATGTATAGACTTGGATGTTTAGTGGTGAACTTAATGTAATATATAGACATCGATTTTTTTCTTTTGACAGGTTTATTTATTTATGCATACAGAACTAGGGTGCAGGCCAAAGGCGAGGGGTGGTGAGAAGACTCGCCAGAGACAGAGTGGAGAGCAGAACAGGCATATCTACTGAAATACATTGCTGAGGGGGAGGGTCGGGTGAGACAGGAGAGGTCTGCCATGTGGGAAACTCGCGCTGCAGTGGCTGTGGATTGCTTCATAGTTCTGAGACTTAACCTGTTGCGCCCCCAGGAAGGCCTGTAGATGTTGATTTTCAATGACACACACTTGAAGCTTCTATAATATAATGTAATATTACTTGAATTAAAAAAATAATTCTATAGTAGAGTAGTACATTGAAAACATGTTTGATAATTCTGACTCTTAAAAATAGCTCTGCCAATTTTTGAAATTATGCAAAATATTGCATAGTTTTTAGACAACTGATGACTAATCATTTTAACTGGAATGCTTTCTCCTAGTCTAAAAATGATATTGATTATGTAATTATTTTCTAGTGACTGACAGAAAATGTTAGCAGTAACTAAACAGTTATTCTCTAATAAACCAAGTTTCTGGGGAAGATGGGGATCCTTGGTGGAAAATTAGGCAAAAAGGTAAAATTTTAAATTATGTTAATATGTATAGACCCTAAATATACAGTTCTGTAACAATATATTTATTATTAATCTACATTTAAAAAAATGAGTGGGCCTCCTTGGTGGTGCAATGGGTTAAGTGCAGCACTATGAAGCTATCTGCAGCCACTGCAGCAAGAGTTCAATCCCCGCCCCCCAGGGAGATTCCCACATGGTGCAGCAGACCTCTCCTGCCTTGCCCACTGCTCCTCTCAGCAGCAAACTTCAGTCAATCTGCCTGTTTTGCTTCCCACTCTGTCTCTGGTGAATCCTCTCACCACCCCACACCTCTGGCCTACATCCCAGCTTGTATGCATAAATAAATAAATCCTTTAAAAAATTATGAGTGCCTGTTAAAAACTATTATCCCCATGAAAACGCCAACAGTTACTTCATAGCTTATATAATATTATATATAGCTCAAAAAAGTAGAGTCTTGTCATTATTAAAATAGTTATGACAATCAGATAGGATGATGTGTAGAAAAGGGTCTTTCAACCTCAGCACTATGGGAATTTTGGGTCCAATAATTCTTTATTGTTGAGGGATGTCCTATAAATTTTGTGGTATTAAAAACATCCCTGGCTTTTACCACTTTATAACAACAGGGGAAAAAAAAAAACAACCCTGGGAGAAAGTAATGAAATGTTTACCAATACAACCCTAATTTTAACCCTGATAGGAAAGGGAAAGGGAGATGCTAAGGTATCTCTGTTTCTTGCCTCTCCCCCATTATCAGACGAGTGGGCAATATTGTTGGGGGGGGGGTTGGAAGCAGAGAGGAAGAAGTGAAGACTTTGGTTGGGTTATAGGTGCAGGAGTAAATGGCTAAGAGTGAAAATGGGCTGGTGACGGAAAAGACCTGGTGAGGGAAGGGCCAAAGCAGAATGTAGTCCCAGCGCAGACACGTGCTTCAGGGGTCACTTAGAGGCTGTCTTGGACATTAGCCTCTGTATTTCTTTAAAGTTTTATTATTTAAATTTTGCATTTAATTAGACACTTAAATTTCACCATTATATCTTACTATTTTAAAGGAGAAATTACATGCTTTATTGATATTCTTCAACTTGAGAATTTGTTAAATTCTCTAGAGGGTTCTATTTAGAATTTCAAGGGCCTATTTTATGTCAATAAAATAAAGTAGTTATGACATTTTCTACTAAGTAGTCTTACCAATACTTGATAGATATTCTCACTGGGTTCTGAGAGTTTGCATATAAAATAAGTGGTGTTGACACTGGGAGAAGAGAGTGCAAGACTTATTAGAGTGAAAGAAATGACAGTTACTGACTGCCTACCCCATCTCTTGTAAGTGATTTAATATGTGAAAATTGTTCAGCATAATTTCTGTGATTGTCAGAAAATGACAATCAGCATAATATATGAGAAAATGATTTAGATTAGTTGTAGTCCCAGGGTCCCCAGTTTCTGAAAATGTGCCGAGTTGAACAACATTTAACTTTTTTTTCTCCAAATTCTCCTCAGTAAGAGAGTAAAGAAGCTGGCACCAGGTGGTTTTTTGTTTGTTTGTTTGTTTGTTTGTTTTTAAAGATTTACTTATGCATATAAGCTAAGGTACAGGCCAGAGGCGTGGGGCAGTGAGAAGGTTCACCAAAGACAGAGAGGGGAGAAGAATAGGCAGACTGACGGAAATACACTGCTGAGGGGAGCAGTGGGCGAGGCAGGAGAGGTCTGCTGCGCCATGTGGGAATCTCCCCGGCCGGGCATTGGACTTGTGTCGCCGCTGCCAACAGCTCCACAGTGCAGCACTTAACCACTGCACCACCAGGGAGGCCCAGGTTGTTGTGAATTAATGGGAAGCATTCTGTTAGAGTTCACTTCTGAAAATTCACTCACAATCATCAACTTTTAAGGCTGTAGGAAGCCTTTGGGGATGAGTCTCCTTGTTTCTATTTAGGAGATGAGAAAATCAGCTCAGGTACTGGAGAACTTGGCTCAACATCGGGCAGAATTTGGACCCCAGTTCAGATTTCTGGCCATGCAACCATTTCATTTTTTCACTTGTGCGTATATTTATTTATTTCATTTTGTTATTTTTACCTTTAGAATATATTCCAAAAGATAGAATACATTGGAATTATTAAGTGTAGGGTTATAATTTTACCACCTCTGAAAATTTCTAAGAAGTCAAGAATGAGAATGCTATAGATTGCTCAGTTACAAACTCCCTTGTTTAGAAGTTCCAGGTTATGTTCCTGCTATTAAACATGCTAAAAATGTACCTTGCATAAGCTGCCAGATTAGTTTTACGCTAAAATTTTACCAAATCATGGTTTTAGCCCATCTGTCTGTCTGTAGAATCAGTTAGACACCCCGGATGCTCAATTCACTCAATTGAGTGAATGTTCAATTTCCCTTCCTTTTCTTTTTCTTTCTTTTTTATTTTTAGATTTATTTATGCATGTAAGAGTTGGGGTGCAGGTCAGAGGTGGGGGAGGTGAGAGGATTCACCAGAGAGAGTGGGGGAGCAGAACAGGTGGATTGACCGAAATACACTGCTGAGGGAAGTAGCAGGTGAGAAAGCAGAGGTCTGCTGCGCCCTATGCATTAGCTCCTTGACCGGATCGAACCCCTGCGGTGTCGCTGAAGATAGCTTCATAATGCTGAGACTAACCCCTTGCACCAACAAGAGGGCTCTTCAATTTCCCTTTCACCTGAGGTTTTTTATGTCTTGACAAGTCTACTTAATAAATAAGCAGAGGGCCTCCCTGGTGGCGCAGCGGTTGGGCGCTGCGCTGTGGAGCTGTCGGCAGCGGCAATGCGGGTTCGACGCCCGGCCGGGGAGAGTCCCACATGGTGCGGTAGACCTCTGCTGCCTCGCCTGCTGCTCCCCTCAGCAGTGTGTTTCTGGTCTGCCTGTTTTGCTCCCTGCTCTGTCTCTGGTGAACCCTCTCGCCGCCCCACGCCTCTGGCCTGTACCCCAGCTTGTATGTATAAATAAATAAATCTTTAAAAAAATAAATAAATAAATAAGCAGAACTTTTTTTTTTGTTTACTGTCCAGCAACTAGAATGCATATTATAAATAGGAAATAACATCATTTCTTAAATTTAGTGGCATGCTATTAAACTATTGTCAAGAACTTTGCCTGCTATAGCAGCACTATTCAATAAAACTGTATTGTCTATTGTATATATAATTTTACATTTTGTTTTAATCATACAAAAAAACTAAAAAGAAGCAGGTAAATTAATGTTTGTATTATTTTAACTTAACATATCTATCTAAAATAGCATATCAACATTGAATCAATAGTTAAAACTATGTGACTTTTTCATATAAATTTCTGAAATCCAGTGTGTATTTTAACTCCAGTATATCTCAATTCAGATGCTGAATTCATTGGAAATGAATACATGATGTATCTGATTTCATAAAATTTGCATTTAAAAAGTAAATTTACATATCCAATTTGTTCCAAAATACTTAAAAGTTTTTCAATAGCTGAAATGAGTATGTCAATTTTAAATTTAAATCAATAATATAAATTAAATTTAAAATTCAGTTTGTCAATTATGTTAGCTAGATTTCAAATGATCATTACTTACATACAGCTAGTTGTTATCGTATAGGATATGAAGACTATGCAATGCTCTTTTTTTAATATATTCCTTTTTATGTGAGAGTAAAAAGAGACAAAATTCATCTCTCCATCTTTTTGATCTTGTTTATTAACTTATGCTTTATTTTATTATGCAGGCATCTTCTCTATACCTTCTGTATTACTTGGATCTTCCTCTTCCTGTTGAATAGCAAAATATCCATTGTAAGCACTGATGGTTAGATAAGTATTGGGGAATTGCCTTAACTATTTGTTAGTACTTGAATTGGACCAGATTTCCTTTCCAACAGCTTTGAATGCATTGTGGGTTTGTATACTATGTACCCTACTTTATAAGTGCTTTCAATATAGCATTCCTTGTTTCACTTGATTACTTGGTGTTTTTGAATAACAAGCCCATCGAATTTCCAACTGGGAGATCCATGCAATATGCTTAGGGTGATTTTTTGCAGTTTTCTGTACCTGGCAAAAAATAAAAAAATGTTCAGTCTCACAATAGTATCTTAACTGGCAGATAGATTCTAGAAAATACTCTCATATATAAATGTACACCTGTTAATTATTATAGCTTTCTTTAAATAAAAATAAATCTTTAAAAATTAATATGTTGGAACCATACAGAGAGAAGGCTTAGTAAAGGAATTGAGAGCAGCGTTGTGAGTCAGACTTCCAGTGCTTATATCACGATTGTACCCCTTATAAATGCTGTTTATTTTTGCAAAGTTACTTCACCTTATCAAATCTTGTTTCCTGATTCTAGAATGAAGACAGGAATAGAGACTACTTAGTAAGTTGTTAGAGATTTAAATGAGAATATATTCTCAGCCCTGTGGCACAGAGTAAGTATTCAGAATATAAATGATTACACTGCACATCTTTTGGCACTATAGTCATTGTAACATTTTAAACCCATCTCCAAAGATTAAGCAAGAAAAATCAAATGCTGTACTTGACCATGGTCAAGTAAAGACAAAAGTGTATAAACTGTGGCGACTCAAAGGCCTTATCTCCAAGTTCTTATTTGTTGTTGTTGTATTTGTAATTGTTTTTAATTAATGTCAAGGTCTTTCTGTCAGGAAGCAAAAGGAATTGTTTATCTGATTTCACTATGAGAATTTTGTTTTTCCTACCTTTTCAAGATGATTAATTTGTATCTGTTTTGAAACAAAACTTTAAAAGCAAATTCCCTGAAATGATTCTATGAATAATAGATCACATTTTTAATCAAAGTATGGCTTTCTGCTCTGAAAGTTATAGCAAAGATAAGCATCATGAAGTACATTTGCTAATTTATATAGTGCCAGGTTAGTAAATTACTGACCTTTTTTCTGCCCAATTATTGTTGTTGGTTGTATTTTAATTTATATCATCCTTCATGTTCCTGGACTCCTATTACTTACAACCCTTTACTGTATTATGGTTATAAATGTGGCATGTATAATGTATATGGCATTTGCATAAAATAGATCATCTTTGGTAGGTAGCGTTCAACATTCAAGCAAATGTGCTTACTCTTTGAAAGCATTATCCCCCTGGAACAAATGTAGAGTGATCTATCTCTTGAACAGAATTCTTATGGTTTTGTTTATCTGCTTGAAAACATCACTTATCTGCTTATCTGCCTTGAAAACATCACTTGGAAATTATTCTTGTACTTTTGGGGTGCAGTCGATCATTTAAGCAGTTTCCACTAAATAGCAAACTCCTTGAGATAGTCAGGATATTAAAAGTGAAGATATTTTAGGAAGGGGGTCTCTGTCAGCTACAGTAAAATCCTACAGTGAGTTGATGTTTAAGATATATTATTACGGGCAAAAAAAAGTTATTTTACTTTTGAGAGTGTTGGTTATAAAAGTTCATAGTAAGGTCAGCAGTGGCAGAAACATAAGATTTTAAAATCTATTGACATTATTTTTTTAAAGGATTAATATTGAATTGTTAGCTTTCTCGTGTGGATAGAATTTCAGAGCACTTGTATTTTTTTCACATTTTAAAAGTGGAACTAGGTTAGGTAGTGTCACAAAATTAGAAATGTCAGGATATTTAGTTTGAGTTATAGCTGGTTATCTTTAGATACTGAATTCAAACAAATAGGGCACCATATCATGTAAACTAGTAATATATTTTCAATATTACTCCTTTATGAATTAGAATATATATATTTTTTCTTTCATATTTGACTTAATATTCTCTAATGTAAGGAGTGAAATAGAAGTGCATCTAGAAGTTTATCTAGAGTTTAAATTGGTTTAAACATTGCCATAAATGTCCAAACCTTAACAGTATATGCAGTTTTGTTGATATCTTGTATAGGTATTTAATACTGGTTTAAAACCCATGTGAATATCCATTGAGGCCCAAGAAGATATTCATGGAGAGAAAACATATATTTACCACATTATATTAAACATAACAGGAACATAAGTTAAGGATCTGTATGTTGGGTTGTGAAAACATCATCCTCCCGTCCCAGTAAGTCAAAGACATGGCAAAGATGTCTCTTGTTAGACAGAAAGAGTAGTAAGTCACAACCCTGCAGAAGTTTGTCTGTATTTGTTAGGGAGAACATCACAGAGACGGACATCATCTGCATTTCAAAGGATAAACAGACCATAGAGAACAGAAGTCTTCAGCACCCAAAAAAGGGGAATGATCGAGGACAGTTTTGTTCAAACTATGCAGCTGTGCTAACTGCTCAAAAGAAAGAAATATTTGAGGAAATCAAAGGATCATGTTGTAAAAAAGGAGGTAAATGTGAACACATTAATACTCCCCTAAAATATATGTATCGGAACATAACAGTAATGTCAAAAAGACCATTAGAGATTTGTTGTAGTAATACAGCATGAACTAGAAGCGAATGAAGAAGTAGATGGGAGACGCATAAAAATTAGAGGGAGAGGCACTGCAGGTTATGATGTGTGATCAGAAATAAGTCAAAGCAAGTTTCAGAACTGGTATCAGCAGCATAGTGATGCCACTAACAGATGCTGTGTAGAGAAAGCCCTTGGTTGGACCTGATGATTTTTGATGTTTCAACTCTGTATAAACCTGATTCATCACCTGAGCAACTTTTAGGGTTTTACTGTATGCAGTAATTGTGACCCTATAATATGTATAATATGTCCTGATTTTTCTCAGGTCATTAAAATATGGCACCTCCAAAAGAACTCTGGACATATCAGAGCTGAAAAAGATATTAAATGAAAAGCTGGTTTAGAGTATTTCTTGAACGTGTAAGCTGGGGTTCCAGGAGGATATCTCAGTAGTTTTTCTACCTGAAATTGACAACATGGAACTGAACTGGAGATATCACTAGTCATTGCAGGGAAAATTGAGATAGTCACTATCGATGTGGCTTTGTGGTAAGAACATGAAGATATTAAGATTCCTCTCATGACAGTTTATAGACATTTTCCCATTTGTGCTTTCTAATGTAGGAACTATTTACTTGATAGCAGGAGAGACTTCTGACACTTTTAATTGAAGAAACTTCAAAAAATAAGCTGTTATTAAAATTGCTCTTTCTATGTTCTAGAGTTATAGGAAATGTTATTGAATACCATTTGACTTGAGTTTTTGATAGTGTGAATAAAAATTTAAATCTTTTACAAGAACAAAATGAAATTGAACAGTATAACATCATATGTTTTGCTATCTTTCTGCAAATTATAATTAAAAAATGTTTCAGGTAATCCAACATGCCTACACAGTTGGGAAAAACACAAACATCACAGTTGTGTTTTCAGAGCATGTTTGAAATAAAATGAAATCTTTAAGTTTTTCCTTCTTTAATTGAGAGACTGCAAACCAATAAGTGAACAGATGATCTAAACAGGGAACCTGTAATTGTTCCTGTGATTGAAGGCATTTTACTTCCTTCTGGGAGATTTCCCACTGCCACTTCAAAAACTGCTCCAGACCTCCCTCTGGGCACAAATGCCCTGTGAAGGAATTCATATCACTTCTCCACTGTTTTCTTTAATCTCTGTTCTAACCTTACATTCTCTGTCTAGTTTGCTGATAGCGCTAGTCTTCCCAGCCAGGTGTCTCACTTTTATTTTTAATTGAGGAAACACTGGTTTACAGCCTTATTTGTATTTTAGATATATAGGCTCTCTTCCCACTTTTGGGTGTTGTTACCATAACAAATCCACCTGTGATGGTGGACTGTGGGCAATTCATTCTTAACCCTCTACTCTGGCATATTTAATCAAAGATCTGATCTTCTCAATTAACTCTTTAAGGAACTTTTAAATTTTCATTTTCATTTTCTTCAATGCTATTGTTCCATAGAGGCCACCATAATAGCTTACCAGATATGCACTGTTCTCCTGCCTGCTCATTCCCTTTTCTATCTTTCAGCCCTTCCAATCCCTCCTCCATATGGCTACTAAAGTCATCATTTTTAAATGGAACTCTGGACCTGTCTCTCGCCCCTGAAAAATACTCCTCTGTCAGAATGTCATTCAAGTTTTTTGATCCCACCTGCCAGGCTCTTACTTATTCTTCAGCCTTTGTCCATACTCATGCTCCTGAGGCTGCATTCCAATGCCATTAATCTTCCTGTGCTTCTTCAAAGCTGCTCTGTTGGCACCCTCTTCCATAACACAACAGAACATGTGGTATACAATGCCCTTTACCCAGTTATCTGCCTCACCAGGTTGTCTTTCAAGATTCTGCTAAAACATAATATTCTCTGACTTCCTCTACAGGCAGAATTTTTTCCCCTTGCTTTACACTTGTATCTATTATTTCTCTATTTGTCCTTGTTTTTTGATGGCTCTCTCTCTTGCTCTCTTGTTCTCACTCTAGCCCTCTCTGTAAGGGCAGAGGATAGAGACTATCTGTAAGCACCTTGTATTTGCAAGGGTAGACATATAACGTAGTAAATTAATAGTTATTTAATAAATACTTCTCATATGGAATTACAAAGTAGGCAGAGATGGGCTTATTATTGGGGCAATGTTCTGTTCTCTTCCTAACCACCTCATTGACAAGCTTTCATATAAAGTCTACTGGATATAAGGATATATCTATAGGACCTCCCTGTTGGCACAGCTGTTAAGCGCTTCGCTGTGGAGCTGTCGGCAGTTGTGACGTGAGTTCAACAGCCAGCTGGGGAGAATCCCACATGGTGCGGCAGACCTCTCCTGCCTCGCCCGCTGCTCCCCTCAGCAGTGTATTTCTGATCTGCCTGTTCTGCTCTCCACTCTGTCTCTGGTGAACCCTCTCGCTGCCCCACACCTCTGGCCTGTACCCCAGCTTGTATGCATAAATAAATCTTTTAATATATATATATATATATATATATATATATATAGCATATGTATACTTGGGATCATATAAATTAATTATATTTATATATAGTGAAATATTTGGATTTGAAACATACTCTCTGGTTAATACTTTACTTTAAACTAATCATTTTCTGAACACTATTACTAATTTAATGAATGTGAATTAACTTAATGATATTTACAAGTGTTCAGTGTGCTAAAGTAAAATATTGTTTTGAAAGAATATTATTCTCTTTATGAAATGAAAGATGAAAGAGACCAATTTGAGTCCCCTAATGTGAAGATGAAACCAGTGGGTCTTACTGAGAATTAAGATGAAAAGGTTCTGTGTACAGTTATTTGCCAGTGTAATGAGAATGGCCATGTCTCTGCTTATTAAAAATTGGGAAGTTTATATTAAAGTTGGTTGCTGTGCTTTAATTAAGTTAGCAAATATGAATGTCAATATTATCACAAATGCAATATTAGAACTGATGTTTGGTCCTGTCTTGAATGTAATGACTAAATTAAGCCCAGTGCTCAACTCCTTGGTATTGAATAAGGAGTAAATAGGTTAGTATTTTCTTTATCCCAGAAATCTCCTTGGTATGCTGTTGTTTGGTATTAATATAAGCAGTAAAAGGTAAACAGGTTCATCGATTAAGCTGTTGTATTGAATCAGTAAGGGGATAATTTAGTCCTAATACACAAAAACAGAAATCTTGAGAATGACTATATGGGAACAGTATTTTTAAAAGGAAAAAATAAATCGCTAAAACAGATTTGTTTGTAACATTCCACTATTTTTACTTAACTATAAAGAAAATTCATACACATAAAATTTGTGGTGTTTATCCTTTAGACTGTTCATCAGCTTGAAAAGTATATATAAAAATACATATGCTGCCTAAAAGTGTGTATGTATGTATATACATATATATAATACATTTATATTATAATAACTCAGATAATATATTCCAAATAACTAATCTGTTCTTTGTTGGGAAAAGAAAAATACAAGAAAATGTTGACGATCTAGCTTCTTTTACCTCCTCCTCATCTCGCTTTTCATTAGTTATTTTTATACCTCAGCTTTGATACTCTATCAAGCTCTGGTAACACTGCTTACTGTTTATTCTAGTGATGTTTGCTGTATTAAGCACCTCTGTTATCATATCCTGCTAACAATACTATAAATGGAAATTTGGAGAAAGCAACAGTAGGAACTGCTTTGTATCTTCAGTAAGTTAATCAGGTCTTGATACCCCAAAACTAACACAGCCCACAAGACTGATAGCCCAATGCTACAGTAAATTGTTTCTTAGCGGGAAATCTACAGTAGCAGTGTAATTTGGACAATGGAGCATTTGACAGCTAACCCATCAAAAGCATTGTGCCCCCTGAGGAAGTAGCTCACTTCCAGCTTTACATTCAGCCAAGCATTGATAAAGCAGTGGCTCAGTAGGAGAGACAATTTTGAATCAAGTGCTGGTAGGACTACCCCATTCCAAAAGGGAACACTGGCAGATAGTAGACTACCCCATGTAGGAACTCTATACTTAACGAATTTAGGGAATGGGTCACCTATGCCTTATGAATTTCTTTTTGAGTGCCAGGTTGCTCATAGTCATGATTAACAGCTAAGATATTCTGTGTTCCCAAAAGACTCACTTTTACAAAATGACATCGAATAGTTCTAAGTTGTATCGTATGCATAATACCAGAAGTAATCAAATATTCAAGATGGTGTTTGTTATTTCAAGCAAAAAGTATCTTTAGAAAATATATACATTAGTTTTCTGTGTGGAAGTTTATGATTCACATAAAACACTGTAAAGTGTTAAAGATGTAAATGGAATAAAGATGCTTCCAAGTCTCAAACTAAAAAGTGTACTCTGGAATGTGAGCTCTTATGTCTTTCATATTAAGCAAAATAGAGCAAGTTATTTCACATACCATACAGTTATCACTTATTTTCTCCTTTAAACAAAAGATTTTATGTTCGAGATCCCTATTCTACACTCCAGGTTGCTAAAGAAAGACCAATGATTCCAGTGACAGTGGAGTGAGGAGAGTTAGGAAAGCTGGGACAGGGAGACATCAACGGTAACTGTGTGCTGGGCCGTGTAACCCAGAAGTGTGACTCACGGCAGTAGGTGTACTATCCAGAGCAGTGCCAATATGCCACCAAAGCTGAACCAAGTGTCCATAAGAAGCTAAAGGGAAGCAGCATTGAATCAGGAAACCAGCAATATGGACAGTGAACTGTAAGCTTGAAGTTGTAAGACATCACAAATTGGGGAGATGAGACAATGATTAATGCATATTAAATGCAAAATCTCTGTCATGGAAAGATCGTCAAGTAGGAAGGAAAATAAATAAAAAAAAAAGATTATAGATGTGTAACACTTAGTTACAGAAGAAAAATGTTACTCTTCTGAGTTTTGTGATGATTTTCACATTTTCAGATTCTAATGTATGACTTCTTTCCTCACTGTAAATAAAATATTCCATTTTTATCGAAATTTATATGCAATATTTAATTCATAATTGGGATTTTTTTTGTGAATGAGGCCTTCCAAATTCTTTAATTTATAAGTCCCATGTAACCTGCCTATCACAGATGAAGATGCTGGTCAAAGGCACTTTATGTTTACATAGGGCTGCCCGGACATTGCTGCCCGGACTCGTGCTCAGTCAGCTTATTGGTATCAATTGAAGACTGACTGGGAAACCTGGGGACTGGATTCTCATTCAGGTTCCTCTGGGGTTCCTGAGCTTGTGGGTGGTGCTTCGGCAAGCCCAGTGTCTGGACTTCACACCGTTCTCTATAACACTCTGCTAGGGACCAACTGCTCCTCACACACATATACTCACACCTGCATTCCAGAGAAGTCAACAGCCAATCACTATTCAACTCTCATCACACCTGTAGGAGAAACCCCAGGTTGTCTGAACATCTTAAAAGCCTTCTAAATCTATGGTTTTGATTTAGTGTTTATTTAGCAGGGTTATTTTTTAAATATAGGCACTTATGTTGCCATGTAGGTAGTGGGTAAGCATATGGGCAATTTTTACGTAATGTTTCCAGGTCTCCATTTTGACAGTACAACATACATAATTTAGAATTAAAATATCAAATAATTAAGTTGTATAATTTAATTTGACTTTTGAATTTCTGAACTCCAGACGTGTACTTTAATTTTTTTTTTCTAGGTTAATACTGCTCAAGTTGTTCTCTCACAGACAGGGATGCATAGTGTGATGGTGGTGTGGTTTTTCTTGTTGGCAAAGAAAAGACATGCTTATTTGAAAAGATAAAATAAGAGATATAAGAATAGGAATCGTCAGTCTTGTCATTTCCTCTTCTCGCAACAGGGCACCCACACATATACACATATTTTCCTTAGATAGCAGCTCTGCTGTGAACTTCAAGCCATTTGGCACCTTCATGAATAATTTCACAGATATATACAATCAACACATCCAGCTACATGATGTAGCTCTTCAAAGTGGCTCTCTTAGAAACACATGGATGTTCCAAAATGCTGAGCATTCATACTCAGAAGCAAAGCATGTATCTCATTCTGTGCCTTAAGAAATTCAAGTTGATTCTTTTTGTTGGTGATAGAATAGTAACATATTTAAAAAGAAAATGATTCTAAAATTAAAAGTCCATTAGGAATATATTTCAAAAAAAGTATGATGTTAGGTATTTGAATTTTAAGCTATTTAAATTTTAAATATCTTGTCTCCTTTTCATATGTACTGAGATCTTCTTTAATATAAATTACATACTTAACAAATATTCATTACAATGAAGGTCTTAAATTGGTATGGTAATATTGAACAGAATAGTAACTTTCACTTTTCATTTGTCACATGATCCCTGAGAGAGAGATCCTTTCTTTAATGAGGTTAAGTTAATTAAAACAGTTTCAGTGCTATTAGCTACATGCAAAATCTGAAGCTAAATACTTAATCAAAGAAATTGGAGATGATCTATGTAATGAATTCTAAATAAATAGTGTGTTTTTTCTCCTGAGTACAAACAAAAGGAAGATGTTTGTCACATGTAGAAAGGTGAGGAAAATAACCTCATAAAAATTTGGGGTTATAGGTTAGAAGGTTTTTTAGGTTTTTTTTTTTTATTGGTAATTGATTAATTTTAAGAAGTTATGTTAAGGTGGTCACACAAGCATATAAGGTCTTAGATATATGGAAAATAATAATTTGCAATAATTTGTGTTACTTGAATGAAGTATTCTTTATTATGTGTTATTTATATTTCATCCACATTTCTACCACTCTAATGAGACATAAAGTATAAATTGTTAGCCCTAATTTTCTTTCCTTGCACAGCTCCATGGCAACTATTTTCTTCTCTTTGCCCTTCCTGCCCACTGCAGAAACTTGATTTCCTTTATTGGTGTACATAGATTTTGTTTTGTCAAATTGTCCACTATACAAACGTCCAATATCTGTCTTTATCATTTGACTTAGTTTACTACACGGAACTCCCTCAAACTTCTTCCACTTTGCTGTAAATGGCAGTTTCATCTTTCTTTATAGCAGAGAGTGTTCCACAGTGTGCCTATAACACAATCTTGATCCAGTTCTCTATCAGTGGGCACTTAGATTTTTTCCATATCCTCTCTGTTGTAAGTAGTGTTTCAGTAAACATTATTGAGCATACAGTGTTTTGGGTTGATGCTTTCAAATTCTTTTAATAGATGCCCAAGAGTGGATTTGTTGGGTCACGTAGTATTTACATTTTTGTTTTTTTTAAGGAAATCCTCATCCCTATCCTTAAGAGATGAACCGGTTTAATATTTTTATTATATCAACAGCATAACTGGGTTTCTCTTTCTCATCTTCTCTAGCACTTGTTTTGGGGAGTCATTTTAAAACCACCATTCTCACAGGGATGAAATGCTCTCTCACCATGGTTTTAACATGCATCTATTTTATTGGAAGTGATGATAAACAATTTTTTCATGACCTACCTCTTTGCTGAATTATCTTTTCATGCCTGCTGCCCATTTATTTAATTAGATTGCTTAGTTTTTGCTGTTGAATTTTGTCATTTTTTAACATATCTTGGGTATTAATCTCTTGTCAGTTATGTAAAATATAATATTTTCTCCTATTCAATAGATGTCTTTTCAACCTTCCATACTTTCTTTCACTGTGTATAAGTTTTTAGTTTGAGGTAATCCCAGCTGTTTATTTTTGCTTTTATTTCCTTTTCCATGGGGGGGGTCTGTTCTCCAGAGATCTTTATCATGAATGTCATGGAGCGTATCACCAATCATCAATATTTTCTTCTACATAATTTATTTTTGTAGGTCTTATATCTAGATATTTAATTCATTTGGAATTTATTTTTGTGCATAGAGTTAGAGAGTGATCCATCCTCATTATTTTACATGTGGCCTTAAAGTTTTCCCAGCACCATTTGCTACAGAGATTCTTCTTTCCCCATTGTATGGTCTTGCTTTATCATAAATTGCTTCATCATAAATTAATGATATGCTTGTGGTTTATATCTGGGCTATCAATTCTATACCATTGATCTGTATGTCTATTTTTATGTGACTGTTATGTTGTTTTTAGTACTGTTACTTTATAGTATAAAGTATATTAAGTCAGGTAACACGATGCCTTTGTTTCTTTTCTTTTTTCTTCGGAATGCTTTTGCTATATGGGGTTCTGTAAGGTTCCATATTAATTTCAATATTTTTTGTTCAAATTATTCAAAGAATGTTGCTGGTATTTTAGTACCATCATGCTAGCTTTGATTTTGTTTTTGAATAAATATAAAGTTCTACATTGCTTGAACGTTGAAATAATTTCTTACGATATATTAAAAGCACATGAAAAGAAACTGTATATGAAAAGACAGCTACAACTAAAATTGGAGCATGAGCAAAGATATCATTGCTTTCATTAGCTAAGAGTTAAATCAGAGAGGCACCCATGCAGGAATAAGGAAAATTCTTATAAAAGGATGGTTTACAAATCTCCAAAGTAGAGAAGGTACAACAGAAATGCATCACATGGTGCAGTAATATGTATTTTTACATCATCAAACCGTCCGTCAGGATTATTCATGGCTCTTAAACATCTGCTGGCCCACTCAAACAACCCTTCTCTGGGCATTGTTGCTGAGCTACTATGCATAGTTGCAGAGCTAAGTAAGGCATGAGGCAGTACTGCTATCTTGTCAGCTATCTAGCTTATTCCCTGTGCTGTGAGCTGCCTTATCATCGTGCCTCTGAAGTGCCAAGTCCTAGTTATTCTCATGACTACTTAACACTGATCCACCACCATGTGCAACTAAATCATGTGAAACTAAATCCAAAATTCCACAAGGAATGGGGTCAACCTATCAGTGAAAATAATAGCCCATTTGAGTGCTTCTTCTTTCTCTGACCGGAAGGCAAGCTCTCCAAAGTCCACTGGGGATATTTCCTAAAAACACTTTGAAAGCTCACACATGTGGGCTGTGATTTTTAGAAAGCAGTATACTCCACTTAGGGAATAGAAAGATCTCTGCGGCAATGAAAAATGGTAGAAACAGGAAAGGTCCTTCCTTCATCATCTTCAGAGAGAATTTTCCGTAATCTAGTTCATGTTTTCTAAAACTTAGATAATAGCTTGTTAAGACTTCAGCAAGTTTATAGAAATAGGCTTGCTACACGGTAGTCATTTTATGACATAATCCTATTTTAGCAAGTTTTCCAATGGTGCACAGCATGCATCTGTGACTGAGACAAAAATCAATGCTTATGGATTTAACAGTGTAATCCTATCACTTGTTCTGTGAGATATGATTTGAAATGTAAAGTACGTTAAGACTTAAGTGAACTTGGAGGCATGGAGTCTCAGGGGTATTTCTTAGTATCCTATTTATTATTGATCAGGCTATTTTTTTAATTGTACATCTACTTCTTGTCCCAGTTATCTTTCTTCCCCTGCTTACCAATAGTTTTATAATTATGTGTGTCAGGAACACAAAGCTATCCTCAGTATGAATATTCAGTTCCTACTTTCAAAACAAGTAATAATTTAAAATTTCTGAAATCATGAACATAATCATGTGACTAATGGGTTAATTCCTTAAAAAAAAAACAAACTAGTAAAATGGTAGGCACAATTTCTAAGTTTCATGAAAAACAAATTTTTAAAGATTTATTTATTTTTGCATACAAGCTGGGGTGCAGGCCAGAGGTGTGGGGCGGTGAGAGGGTTCACCAGAGACAGAGTGGGGAGAAGAACAGGCAGATCGACCGAAATACCCCTGAGGGGAGCGGTGGGCGAGGCAGGAAAGGTCTGCTGTGCTATGTGGGAATCTCCCTGGCTGGGCATCGAACTCGCGCCACAGCCACTGACAGCTCCACAACTCTGCGCCCAACCTGTTTCACCGCCAGGGAGGCCCTCATGAAGAAAATGTTACGAAGTTTTTCAAAAGGATTTAGTATTTTCTTTAGAGACATAATACCAAAGTCAGTAAGTTATTTATTTCAAAGTAACTTAAAATAAACCTAAATTATTGTGTTTAGTATCTACAGGAAGTCACCCATGCAAACTTGTAGAAAGTGTGGTTTTTAATCTAACTTAATATTATATGGTTGTTCTCAAATTTATTACGAAAGAACAAATAAATGCAATTTGAAATAGTCATAGCTATATGGAGTCATTCATTCATTCATTCATTCATTCATTCAATATCTATCCTTCATAAGTTCTCTATAGGAAGCTATCACTAACTAGTATTTATATAAGCCAGGTTTGCTTGTACATGCAAAAAGTTTGACTTTTTCTCTTTTTGCTCCTGAAATGATCATCAGCCATAACACCCTTAGGATATCATAAAAAAACTGTAGTTACAGCAGTTTTTATCAGTACTTTAGCTCAATTTATTTTGCAAATGTTGCTCCTATTAGGAGATTATCTGAAAATCTGATTTTTAGTCCCATTTCTGAAAGTGGGCTACATTTTTCATTTACTATATACCTTTCATATAGATGATTTGTTTACCAAATAATCTGAATTTTAAAGAGTCTAATTTTCATTCCCATTTTTAGTTGGGGGAAGACCATGGACTGCCAGTGAAAGTTAGGCCACACCCTAAATACACTACATATAATCGACATATACTTGCTAAATTTTGGGTTTCTATTAACTGATGGCTTATAGACATTGGCAGAAGTAGTGAAAATAAAAGAATATAGGTTTTCTTGTAAGGTAGGCAATAAATGAAAATCATGCAAAACACTTTTACCCAGATTAGTGAATGTAATTATGGGGGAAAAGCTGTCTCACGGATGAGAGGTTTTCATGTTTTGATGCTCATGTATATTTTTAAAGCTTGTCATTTATTGAGAAGGAATCCTTCTTAATATTATGAACACTGTGGGTAGTATCTACTTACAGATGCAGTCTGAGTCTTTCAAAGTTATTTTTCCTTTAAAAGAGCAAATCCATAGAATGACTTTCAGCTACTATTAATCCATCTAAATGTAAGGCATGAATGCGAACACATCTGCCATCTGTCAGCTGAGAATTCCCCTGCCACGGCCCTGACCCCACTCCCTACAAGTCCTCTTGGGGCTCAGATAACTTAGGGAGAAGTCTTTCTTTGCTGGCAAGGAAGGAGTGCATTTAGACTAATCATTAAAACCCATTACCTAACAAAGTGCATGTTCTTAAGGAACACAGTGATACTTGCCAGTGAATTAATCAGCAAAATAGACTATGAAAAGGTGAGATTAGCAGTCTTAGAAAAGATCAGCCTCCATGAGATGCCAAAGTAGTTTCAGTTGCCATAAATCTTAACCCAATTAGAGGGATTTTCTCTTAACAATTTAGAATTCTATCTGGATTTGATCTCTTGTTGCTCCACACGGCATTATATCTGAGGCTGGAACAATGACAAAGACTTTCCTGGAGCTTGATAAGGAGAATCATGTATTTGAATAATTGATCATTCAATTAGTAGAGCAAATGTTGAACAGTTAGACAGCTCTTTTTATCAATGTTGATGGGAAGTAATTGGCTATGGTTCATTATAAAAAAGAAAATTAAAAAGTGTGATTTTTTAAAAAAGGATATAAAAATTAACCTTCCCACCAATAAAGCCATCTTACCTGCTCTTTTTGTCATAGCTATTTGATTTTCTTCTCCCTCAGTGTCACTACATTCCAAAATATAATCAACCAACTGATTACATTCCCTGAATATTACTGGAGAATGATTTGCTTATACAAACTGTGTCTAATGTTAAATATTACTGCAGTGATGAGGCCTGTGACTAGAGAATGATATTAGCAGCTCATGGGGTTTAGCCCAGACCACTACCTAAGAGTCAAGCAAGCAAAATCGTTTTCTAGGGGTACTGGGCTATGTTGAATCTTCCCTCAATTTGCAAGCAGAAATTATATTTTCAAGAAAAATGTTTACATCTTAAATGAACAAATTTGAATTTTTAATGCTATAATAATGGCGATGTATGATATATTATGGACGATAGCATTATTTAATCCTAAATAATTTGAAAATACTTGATCAGAAAAAACCTTGTGGAATAACAGCCTCTGCTTATTTCATGTTAAATTTAATCTAATATCAAAAGATTGTATTGTGACTCAAAATGATGTAATTGCAATTTTTCTATCACAGTAAAAAATATAAAATCCCTACTTTATTAAACAAAAAATAAAAGGAAACTGCTAAAGGTGCAAGTTGATCACTGGTTCTCAAGCTGGCCTTGTTTAAAAACAACTTAAGGGCCTCGACGGTGATGCACCCTGTTAAAGCACTGTGCTGTGGAGCCTGCGGCAGTGGCAATGCGAGTTCGAGGCCCAACTGGGGAGATTCCCACATGGCATGGCAGACCTCTCCTGCCTCTCCCGCTGCTCCCCTCAGCAGTGTATTTCAGTCTATGCCTGTTCTGCTCCCCACTGTCTCTGGTGAATCCTTTCACCGCCCCACGCCTCTGGTCTGCACCCCAGCTTGTAATCATAAAAATAAAAAATAAATAAAAATAAAAAATAAAATCAGCTTAAGTATTGAAATGCAAGCAACGGACTTACATATTTACTTGTCCATGTAGGACATCGGAATAAATTTAATTAAAATATTGTTTTAAAATAACAATCTATTTCCTTTTAGACTCATGTCAAATAACCTGCTTTGTAGAGTGGAAACTATGAATCACATTGTAACTTAACAATGTAAGATGTAAACATAGTTCACTGACAGAGTGTATATATACTCATATATATTTATGTGTATGTGTAGATATGTAAACATACATATCTAGATTATCTGGAAATGTATATGAGATTTAGCTGTATCTTAAGGGTAAAATAAAAAAATAATAAATCAAAAATCTTCTATTTTTAGCAAAGGTATGGAAGCAACCCAGATGTCCAAAAATAGATGATTGGATCAAGAAGATGTGGTACAGATACACAATGGAATACTATTCAGCATTCAGAGAAGATAAACACATGCAATTTGCAGCGACATGGATGGAATTAGAGGGGATCATACTCAGTGAAATAAGCCAGAAAGGAAAAGAAAAATATCAAATGGTTTCACTTATAACAGGACTATAAGGAAACCAAATAGGAGAGAGACACTCAGCGGGGGGGGGGGGGGGGGTGGAAGGGGTGTTGGGAGAGGGGAGGATAAGGGCACAAAATGGAATAGAAAAGAATACAAGGGACCATGGAGATGGATCACGGGTGAATTGGTGGTGGGCTACCCAAGGGGAACACAAAATGTAAAAGATATTAATAACAATAAAAAAATCTTCTATTTTTATTACTCTTGTATAAATATACTAAATAATATATGATGTTATAATTGTAGGTATTATAAATAACACAATATAAAATAGCATTAAATACTGAGCGCTTTCTTTCATCATTCCTGGATTTAAAGGCAGTTGTTTAAGAATCTTGCCATTGAGATTTACTTTTCATTTTTAAAAGGGTGTTTTGAAAATAAAACATTATCAGTCTTATTTTAATGTTCCTATTAAAAATGAGTGTGAAAATGGGCCTCCCTGGTGGCGCAGCGGTTGAGCGCTGCGCTGTGGAGCTGTTGGCAGTGCTCGATGCGAGTTCGACTCCCAGCTGGGGAGAATCCCACATGGTGTGGCAGACCTCTCCTGCCTCGCCCACTGCTCCCCTCAGCAGTGTATTTCTGATCTGCCTGTTCTGCTCCCCACTCTGTCTCTGGTGAACCCTCTCGCCACCCCACGCCTCTGGCCTGTACCCCAGCTTGTATGTATAGATAGATAAATCTTAAAAATAAATAAATAAATAAAAATGAGTGTGAAACGTTATCAAATATCTTTTCAGCTCAAATTAATTATGTAATGGTTTGGGGCCTCCCTGGTGGCGCAGCAGTTGAGCGCTGTGCTATGGAATTGTCGGCAGCGAGTTCGACGCCCAGCCAGGGAGAATCCCACATGGTGTGGCAGACCTCTCCTGCCTCGCCTGCTGCTCCCCTCAGCAGTGTATTTCTGATCTGCCTGTTCTGCTCCCCACTCTGTCTCTGATGAACCCTCTCGCCGCCCCACACCTCTGGCCTGTACCCCAGCTTGTATATATAAATAAATAAATCTTTTTAAAAAATTATGTACTGGTTTGGTAGTGGATCAGATTTGCTTATGATGAGACTATTTTCTTTATAACAATCATCATTGCATTTTTTCATTGTTCTTTTTCATTGAAGAAATACATCTATAAAATTCTTGAAAATGGTTTATTTTTAAATAATTCACTCCTGCTCTTTCATTTTGTCTGGGACTGTGGAAAATTTGTTTTTCAAATTTGTTTATCAAAGGTTCTTTGACATTGGTTTATTGTTAATTTTGACTAAGGCTTTTTAAATTTTTTTCAAACATTTTTTATTAAATTTTCAGTCATTTACATGTCTGTATAACTTTGGGGTTACATTTTTATTCCTCCAAATGTGTACATGCTACATTCATCCACCATCAAAACTCCTGTGCTAATGCCTTATTCCCTTCCAACCCCCAACCCCTTTCCCTCAGCCCCTGTTCCCTATGGCAACTAGTGTATTTTTCACTAGATCTAAGAATTGTTTTTGTTGCGCTTTTACAGTATGTGGTTTTTGTTTATTTATATTCCACATGTAAGTGAAACCATCCAACATCTGACTTTCAATCGCTGACTGATTTCATTTACCACAATCACCTCAAGGTTCACCCATTTTGTCTCAAGAGGCACTTTCATCATTTTTTTAATAGCTGAGTAGTATTCCACTGAGTATATATTCCACAATGTATTTATCCAGTTGTCTGTTTTTTGGGCACTTTAATTCCATGACTTGGAAATTATAGAAAGTGTTGCAATGAACATAGGAGTACATGAATCTTTTTTAAATTAGTGTTTTCATATACTTTGGGTAAACAACAAGAATAGGTATTGCTGGATCATATGGGATTTCCCCTTTTATATTTTTTTTTAACTTTTATTTTTTAAAGGGATCTCCATACCATCTTCCATAGAGGCTACACCAAATTGCATTCCCACCAATGAGTGCTCCTTTTTTTCTCCATGTCTTTACCAACATTTGTTTCTTCAATTCTTAGTGATACAGACCGTTCTCACGAAGTGAGGTGATATGTCATTGTGTTTTTGATGAAAGTCACTAACAAATCAACATGTTATTATATCATGTGGATATAGAGGTCAAGAAGGAGAGGGAGACAATCAGGGAAGGCTAGTGAAGTGGCATTAAAAAGTGGTCAGAATAAGTTGAGAGAGTAGAGAAAATAGGAAAGTGACTCTTCTGATGGAACCATAAATTATCCTGAGGTCAAATATTGTTTGGTTGGAGCAGAGCTGAGGAAGGAAAGTGGTAGGAAGTAAGGATGGAAGGTGGTAGTGTCAGGCTGTGTAGATGTAAGGTATTCTAGAGTCATGGTAAAATCAAGCTACTGGGAACTTTTAAATACTATTACAATATGTTCATTTATATTTTTGAAATATCACTCTATTGTTGGGGGATAACTGTATTCAGAGGCTGCAAGTAAAACTAAGAAAAGCTGTGAGGAAGCTAGTTTGGCAGTACAGGACAAAAGTTCCTCACCAACTGCACATTAGTTCTGGCTTTATTTTATGTGTTGTGCTTTATATCTGTTGTTACTATTATTATTAGATGCCTGAGATATGTTTTTAAATGTGGAATGACTGTTGACATTTAATAAAAATATGATATTATCTTAGCAAAACTGAATAACTTGAAAATCAAGATGTTTTATCTCATAAAACGTTTTTACTATTTCTCAATTTTGCAGACTAAGAAAATGAGAGGTAGGATTAAGTGATCTCTTTGGAACAAATATCACCTAATAGAGGAACTCTTTTGTGTATAAAAATTGTTTTATAAAACAGAGCTGTAAGGGTGCTATAGTGGGTCAAAGGACAGTGACCAGGTAGAGAACATATCTCTGTGTGAATTCTCACCTGCATGTACAACTGCAACACCACTCGGGCTCAGGGGGCAGCAACAGTGAGATTTATTTAACTAACAGGGAAGACAAAGGCCACACGTGGCCAGCTATCTCATCCCAGATAGTGTCCACAATGTCTAGAGTCCCAAACCAAGGGCTGTTTGTCCAAGACGGCACTGTTCCATCAACAAGGGACTGGAGTTCACGGCACACTTGTGAGCAGTGGGCCAGGATCAAACTCACGTGACACTGGAGGTGCTCACAGGTGGAGTCAATGAGATAATACTGTGGCAGCCCACAAAACAGTGTAAACGTTGGGATGAACAGCACCAAATGCTGAACTGGACAGCAATGAAGGCAATAGCACTCAGAGGTGGTGCCAGATGATCAGTAGTGGTGGACAGCTCTCAAAGTTACCAGTCACCTGTCCACAGTGCTGAACAACACTGGCCAGTAGTGCTGGTCACCATCATTCATCAGTAGCTGATTTCAGATGCACCATTGTTAACAGCTCTTGTGAGTTGTTGGCCTACACCAGCAATGAACAGCTCTTTGAGACATCCGGCTGGGGCCTTTGGTACTCCTTTCAGATGATGTCAGAGGCAGAGTCAGTGATAGGTGTGCCTGGTCTCTGCAAAGCTATTTGGCTTCTTTCTTCAGAGGTCTGCTGCTGGATGTTTTTTTGGAGGTCACTTGCTGATTTTCTTTCTTCAGAAGCCAAGAACAGAGTGGCTCCTGCCCTGCCTTATATCCTCTTTCAGGGTCCCCCACCCAGCCAACCTGGTTGGACAATTTTCAATTCTAAGTGACCTATTTGACCATTTTAGTATCAATCAGTCTATTGATTTTGGAACTGAATAATTAACTAATGAACTGATTGAACGTGACTTGTTCACTTAGCTCTCAACTTATCGGTATTTCTTCTTCAATCCATGCACCAAATATAAGAAGGAAAAACTTGGCTCTTGTACAAACCCTACCTGCCCTGACCTAAGGGCAGGCTTATGGGCTTGTGGGCTCCGAGGAGTCACAGCCGGAGCCAGTTTCAGTGGGATGAGAAACTCTCTGCACTCAGAGCCCTTCAGTGGGGCGAGGTGTAACAGGGTGAAGGGATGGGGCCTGTAGAGGCACTGGAGGTTGGGCTCTGTTGGTAGCGCATCGTATTGGCCCAGAATTCCACAGTCCTCTCTACTGCCTGTGGCTGTAGGAAGCCACATGCTGGAGCTGGCCCAGTGGGGCTCCATGTTACTCCCTACAGCCCTGAATCAGGGGCTGAGACTAGCTGTTGACTTTTATGCCAGCGCTTGCTCTGACACAGGGTAACCTTGCTTCTATAGCCTCCGTGGAGCTTTATGCCCTGGGGCAGCATGCCATGGGAATCACTGCCTGCTCAATCACTGCTTTCAGCCTGTGTTCAGTGGCACCACTAATGGCAAGCCAAAAATGCCCACCATCCACTGCCACTTGTACTGCCCAAAAGCAGTTCTCTGGGGCCTATCACCAGAGGCCCAAAAAGTGGTTGCTTCAGCGCTCAAACCCAGTTAGTGCTGCTGGCCAACAAGCCTGGCCAATGTCAGGCCCAAGTGTAAAGCCATCTTGGAGGCTGCAGAAAGGTCTACGTGCTGCCAGAAGCAGTGCTCTGGGTGGCCACTACCTTCAACAGAACCTTGGGGGCTCCGGGACTCTAGCCTAGGTTGGCACTGGGGGAGCAGCCGGCAGGTACTCGCAACTCCCACTGCCACTGTGCCTTTTGGAACACAGTACCACTGCTTTTCCGATGGCTCCCTCTGCTTAGCCAGTGGTGGGGAAGAGCTGGGCTTGCTCCCAGGTTTGTGCTGCAGGCCTCAGGTTCCATATATATGTTTGGGGAGGGAGGGCTAGGTATAACATCTGAAATATCATGGAGACTGTTATGTCTGCACTTTTGTCCTGGATTCAGCTAATTTAGCCCTCAGATACATGGATGTCAAGGATTTAGAAAGCAGCTGTTCTTCTAAATGTATTAAGCAATTTACTTTAGGTAATGTAGCCTATAAAATTTTAATTTTGGATTAAATAAACCATATCCTTCAGCATGCCTATTGCACCTTGATATTCAAAAGATGAATGAGTATATTTAGTGAATTTCTTCTCAGGATGCTCCACTGGAGAAGGGTCAATAGTTTTTTAATGAAAGTAGTCGATAGCAATTCCTCTTAGGAAGCTGCAGGAAATTAGCGTTAAACAATAGGCATGAGTGTCTGGGGGGTTTACATATTATGGGATAGGATTGTTACATGTTTTAGGAAGTGGTTCCAGGATGCATTGTCTTGTAGAGGCAATTGATAGGAAACAGAGTGATTGTCCCGGATTTGGTGCTGGTTGCATTATAATCTGGAAACCATAAAAAGAAAAACACATACCTTGAAAACCTTGGCTCAGAAATGCAGAACATGGTCTTTATTAATAAATTGCTAAAGGTTAGTAAGGGTTGTTTCATTTTAATGTTTTATTTGGAGGAGAACAGATGTTACCCTGGGTAGAAATTCAGGATTAAGTATCCATTTGATTTATTGCTTCTCAAGTGCCTTGTGATATATGCTGTGAGGTTTTGAGTTGCTTCCTTCTATGAGCTCTTATGAAACCACTGTGTTCCCTGTGCTTTGTACATATTAACTCATTTAATCTACATAATGTTTTGAAGTGGTAACAAAAAAAAAATTTCTCAAATTAAAAAACAAAACAAAACACAGGAACAGAGAAGTTAAGTAAGTTGCCCAAATTCACACAGGCATTAAATGATAACTCAGACAATGTAGACGCAGAGTCTGGTTCTTAACTGACAGCTAATGAAAGCATGCAGACCCTGGGAAAGGGGAGACCTGGTTGGTGGGCCCTCACCCACATGATTTGAACAGACACTGAGGGAGAAAAACAATAACACGGCTTATTAGCAGGGAATGAGAGAAAGGAGAGATGGAGGAAGGGAAAGAGAGAGGAAAGAGTGTGAGAGGAGAGAGAGAGACAGAGAGACAGAGACACTAAAGGCCAGCATATGGCTGATGCAGTCTGTCCTATCCCAGATAGTGTCCTCGTTCAGAGTCCAGAGGCCAAGAAGTAGCCGACAATGTCAAGGTGGTGGCTGGCTGGCTGAGGAGAGACTAGAACCTTTTGCACACATGGAGGAAGAAGCTGCCACAGGTGGAGAGGGCTGTCCTGCTTCAAACCTGAGGGAAAACCTGTGAGCCAGGACCCCCACACATGGAGAAAGAGAGACTAGGAAGGATCACAGGAGGCCAGGAACCACAACTGCAGGAATAGTACAAACCTGAAAAGCAGAGCAGCTTTGGAAATGCCACCATCCACAGGAAGAAAAGCTGGCCAGCTGTGTGTATAGAGCTCTTAAAATCCCGTGGCCTCTCTACTCTCCCTTTCTAGCAGTGTCATCACTCGGGACCTCAGGGGGTGGATTTCAGATCATGTGCCAATGTCCTGTCTGGCTCTGGAGGTGACCAGATGACAACCAGAGTAAAACTTTTGGACATGATTGTCCATCCAAGAAGGCTGAGCTCCAACTGACACCCCCTAGGGCATAGGGATACAGGGTTCTGCCACCCTGGAACATTCCTTGAAGCTGAGCAGCTCCAACTATTATGCTGCCATCTTCCTTATCCTTTAGGGTAACCAAAGGTCTTGATTTTTTCCTAATCTCAAACCCATTAGATCACCAAGTAAAAACTCTTCTTTTTTTATTGAGAAAATGTGAGATTATAAACTGTATTCGATTCCGATGTATAAGTTCACACAACATAATTTATGTGCTATGGTCCCCCATATCCCCTTATGCCTCCCCCTTTGTTCTCCACCTTCCCACTCCCCCTCTTGTATTCTTGAGTTTACAGAGAGATTTCTTGTTTTGTCTGACCCTTTGGATTTTTTTCTTTATATTCCACACAGGAGTGATAACATCTGGTATTTATCTTGCCTTTTAACTAATTTTGCTTAGTGTAATCCCTTCCAGTTCTACCCATGTTATTGAGAAAGGCAAGAGTTCTTTTTTTTTTTCTTTTGTTGATGAGTGTCTTTGATGAGTATACTTCCATAGAGTATCTATACTGCGTCTTCTTTATGCACTCATCTCCTGTTGGGTACTTGGGTTGTTTCCATAACATGACTATTGTTTATTGTGCACCAGTCAGCATGGAAATGTATGTATCCCTTTGAATTAGTGTTTTTGCATTCTTTGTGTAGATGCCTAGGAATAGAATTGTTGGATCATATGATCAATCTATATTTTAATATTTTGAGAAATCTCCATACTGTTTTCCATAAGAGCTAGATGAGTCTACATTCCCACCAACAGTGGATGAGGGCTCCTTTTTCTCCAAACCCTTGCCAAAAATTGCTATTTCAGATCTTTTTTATGTAGACCATTCTTATAGGTGTAAGGTGGTACCTCTTGAGTTTGATTTGTATTTCCCTTATGGTGAGTAATGATGGATATATTTTCATGTGCCTCTTGGCCATCTGGAGGTTTTCTTTGAAGAAATGTTATTTAGCCTTTCTTCCCATTTTTTGATTGGGGTTTGGTGGTTTTGAGTTAAGTGAATTCTTTGTAGATCTTGAATATTAGTCCGTGGTCTCATATATGATCCACAAATATTTTCTCATATTCAGTAGACTATCTTTTCGCTTTAATGATAGTTTCTTTCAATGTCCAGATGATTCTTACTGTGATATGGCCCCTTTTGTTTATTTTTTGTTTTGTTTTGTTTGCTGTTGGAGCTAAGTCCCCAAAGACATCCATGAATTTAAACTACAGGTTCAACAAATGCCAAGGCACAATGACATCTGACTAATGCAAAGTGTGTTTGCAGCACTTTTAAACGTAGTTTGGGTTTTCTGATTTTTTAAACTTCCAAGTTAATTTTTGACACTATTTCTATCAATGTATAACATTTGGGAAAAAATCTGCCCAGTGACATTTTGGTGAGGAGCTTAATGTAGCTGGGTAAAAGCTGCTTAACGGAAGCATTACTGGAAACAGACAGGCTTTCTATTCACCTTTGAGGGCACTCTTCCCAGTTAAAAGAAGGAAATTGGTCGTAAATATTGAGCCAAGAAAGTTTATCTGCTTCCCCTATAGCATTTAAATAATGAAAAGTAAAAAGAAAATCAATGTTTGCCTATTTCCTAATGCCAACTCTTGTTTATTTCATTGCCTAATTACCATTTGACATACCATGTAGAGTCTTAGAGCATGCAGAATTCACCAGTGACCTGAACCAAATTCCTATGCTGTGATTTTGTTAGATCTTTTAAGCTTAACTGTGATAGACAAAGGGAGATGCAAAAACACAAAGGACTATTTTAATGCTCTAGAAGGCTTTATTTCATAGATGATATTTGCCTTTTTAAGTATATACCAAATTAATGTCAGCTGTGAAAATATTAGGTAATATTAGGTAGTATTAGGTAATCAGATTTTCTGATTTTGGATTAATATAGGTAATTCAATCTTTCTTAGTCCTTTCTGCCTTACACCTAAGGAAAGAAGAAAACCCTTAGAAACAGGGAAATACTAAATCTATTATTTTAAGGGTAGGTGAGATTTTGCCGGCTAAGGCTGGTAATTAGGCAGGGAATGAGGATGTATTGGAAACAGGGTTACAAGAAACAATATCATTCAGGAAATTTATTTACTCAAACTGATATCTATTGAATACTTATTATATACTAGAAACCATCCCAGTCATTTGCAATGATAAATACATAGATGAGCAAAATAGACAAAATATCTTATTCTGCCAAGATCAAATTCTGATAAAATAATTAAACAGTAAATGAATAAAATTCTTGGTAGGTTAGAAGACTTGGTAGTGGATGTGGTGTGGTAACATACATTTGGAAAGGTTGGATCCTATATTTTTGAAACATATACAGTGTAGTATACTGATGTTATTTTAATACAAAAATTATAAAACAAAAACAGAATGAGAAGTTAGTTGTTGGGAGTATTGGGTGGGAAAAGTAAGGTTGTAATTATGACATTAATATTAATAAGAATAAAAGGCCAGGAATAAAAATTCTATGATCTCATTAGGGTGAGAAGATGTCAGATAAAACTGGGAAAGTGAAGCAGGGCCATTTTATAAAGGACTTTCAGTACAAGTAGAAGATGATTGACTTTAATGCCAGAGATAAAGGGGAAATGAAAGGATTTTGGGGAAAGTAGGTAATATGATTAGATCGCCTTTTAGAAAAACAGGCAGACTTAAAACCACAGGCAGCCTGATGTTTCTGTTCTCAGCAAGAATAGATATGTTGTTCTGGTACTAATTCAGGTGAGGTGGGTGAGAACACAACGAAAGAACTGTGGGAAATGAAAACTGGTTGGAATTTAAAAGCCTGATAGAGATAGTTGACTTGACTTTTAATGGAGCCGTAGTTGTGAGGAGTAAGTGGAGAGGATAATTGAACTTGATTCCCAATTTTCTAACTTTGTTGACTTAAGAGAAAGTTATATTTAGTAAACTGTATTTGTGTTAAGGAACACAGGAAGAGAATCAGACTGGTGGTCAGACAAAACTCCTGTGAATATAAATGACCTCGCTGACAGTGGGGGGCCATGAAGTCATCACTGCTTCATTACACCTTCCCTTCCCTGCTGGTCAGACAGGCAGAATTTGGAGATGCTAGTTGTGTGTGCATGAAGGTATCTGACCACATGGCAACTTGTAGTTAACTCATAGAGGTCTGGATGCAGATTTATGAGTTACAGAACTGAAAGTCTGGGGAGGGAATACTAGCATGCAGGAAAAGAAAGGGGGAAATAAGTCACCTATAAGGGAACCAAATTATATTTAGTCAGATAATCTCAAGAACCGAAATGTTAGTTCATATTTCAAGTGTTTGATTAAATAGGTAACTTGAATCAAATTTCCGAAGTTCTCAAACATTTTTTTAGTAATTTCTTTTTTTTTTAAGGTTTATTTATTTATACATACAAGCTGGGGTTACAGGCCAGAGGCGTGGGGAGGTGAGAGGGTTCACCAGAGACAGAGTGGGGAGCAGAACAGGCAGATCAGAAACACACTGCTGAGGGGAGCAGCGGGCGAGGCAGGAGAGGTCTGCCGCACCATGTGGGATTCTCCCCGGCTGGGTGTCGAACTCACATCGCGTGCTGCTGACAGCTCCACAGCGCAGCACTCAACCACTGCGCCACCGGGGAGGACCTTTTTTAGTAATTTCTTACAACAAAGTCAATCAAAAACATAAAATCAAGAAATTATCTGCTTATTACCATTCTCATCATTTTGAACAGTTAACATAGTTTCATTATGAAACTTATTTTAATTTCTTTTTTTCCAACTTGTTTACTATCTGTTCAAATCAAAAACTGAGTCATAGAGAAAAAACACAAGTTTTGTTTTTGTCTTCTTTTAACTTTATAATTTTGAGCAAAACTATTTTTTTCTACTTAATGCCCTCTCATGTTACCTAAGAAATATAATTGAGAAATACATATATACATAAAGGCAATTATATGTGTGTGTATATACATAAAACCAGGCAAAATCTGGGAGATGTCACATTATGGGTCCTCCCCATGAGCTTATAGTTGCATGACATAGAAGAGTACAACAGTGTTTATTTATAAGGGGGAAATTGAGAGAGATAAGAGGAAAAAATTTCGAAGGCCACCAATTGCCCTCTTCCTACCCCAGGTAATGTCCACATTGTCTAATAGTCCAAACCAAAAGCTGTTTGTATGAGATGGTGTTGTCCCTTCATTGAGAATCTGGAGCTGGTGGCACAGGGACAAGTGATGGACGAGGACCCACCTCATGGTAGCAGCTGGAAACAGTCACAGGTGACATTGCTGAGGCAGCACCACTACTGCCAGCAGCAGCAATCCAGAGGTCATCTGGGCAGTACCCACTGCAACAGCATCAAGAGATAGTGCCAGACATGCAGGCGACAGGAACAGCAGTCAGGTGACAGTTTGGGAGGATCAGAAGTGGCACCCAGCATTTAGAGATGGCTTGACACAGGTCAGTGGCACTGGTCAGCAGGCCATGATGTGCAGAATCAAACACTGTTGCCAGCTCTTTGAGGGGGTGCTGGAGGATCAGGCACCAGTATACAGCACTCTCAGGGGCCATAGGAACAGGCCAGTGGCACCGGTGAACAGGAGCTGTGGAAGCAGAGCAGGATACAGGGACAGTGGTTGGGCAGTTACGCAGTGGTGCCCGAGGTCAGGCGGCAGCAATCACAAATCAAAACAAGTTGGAGAATTGAAGGCAGGAACTGAAGGTCTTGGGGATCTGAGGCAAAGAGCTTCCCAACAGAAAGTGTCTCGATTAACCTCAGAGATCTGAGTGTCTCTGAAATGAATCCCTCTGCTACCCTGAATCATATCCCTTTCAGGGTGCCTTCATTTCAAACCTAATTGGTGCATTTTCAAAACCTCAACAGTTTCAAAACTGAAAGCCCACTGGTGTAGCAAACCCTCTCCATGCTGAGGTCAGCCCTCTTGTGCTGGGGTGTAGGGAATTTGGCTGAGGTCTACTGCACCCGCCAACCAGAGCTGTAGGGATTGTCTTACGTACAAATGTGTGCGTACATACTGACAGAATTTAAATATATAAAATTATAATTTACTGGGACACTATGACCTTTACTTTAGAGGGCCATAAAATTGGAAAATTCAGCATTTAGATTGAAGGAAACTCTCAGAATTGCCTTTCAATTTGCTATAAGACAAAAGGCTGAAGAGAACACAAGATAAATGTTAGCCATGTGCTGCTTCTGGCCTGACTGCTAGAAAGATTGTTCCAGTTGCATAATTAGAGCAACATATTTGTGAACTGCTTAAAATTAGTGTTAACATTTAAGAGTGAGTTATGAATAAACATGCTGTGGCTTTATTAAATGTCTAAAATATAAACCTATTGTGCTCTATGTGACTAAAATCATGTAGTAGTTTCTTTATAGGTTCATTTCTTATCTATTTTTAGAAGACTATTTACATAAAGAGTAATGCCAAGGTCTTAGAAATTAGAGATTTATGCTTTTTTTAGTTTCTGAAAACACTACTGAACCCAAAAATGTTAGCTCACCGAAACCAGGCCTCAGCTTAATGAACATGCTATTTCAAAAAAATAAAAACAAAATCATATTGGGAAGCCCGAAAAACCAACCTCAGCACTCACTTGTGAATAATAATGAGAGTAAACCTCAGTGTATCTTTTCAGTTTGTCACCCGGCTTTATCTTACTGTATCTTTTTCAATATGAAGAAAACCTATCTGTTAACTCAGAAGAAATGAGTGATAGAAATGAATAACTTTAGCTTGAGCAATAGAAGTAATCACATCTGTAATTCTTCATCTAATACATTCTGGAAAGGAAGTTTGAGAAATATACTTTTGTCTATCTTCAGTGAGGTTTGACCTTATTTTCTGCTAACAGGAAACAATGGTTTGTGGCCTTTTGCAGATAGAATTCTTGGAGTAAGACTTTGTCCATTGTTAACAAGTAGCAACATCTTTAAAATTTCATGTTTATCATTATGTAATCCCTTTGATGATAGTTGGATAACCTAATTGGAAAACCCCAGACTCCAGAGTCAGGCAGAACATACTCAGTTTTCTGTATCTGATCTTGTAGTGATGGGATAACTGCACTCGCCTATGCTTGGCTTCCTCATCTATACATGAAGCTCATATTTGAGTTTGGTGTTATATAGATTAAGAGGATATTTACTTAGCGGCACGAACTGTGCCTGCCCACTGTAGGTTCTCAATGAATAATGTAATGTTATTTATTCAATGTCTTAGAAATTCTTTTTGAGAGTCAATTAAATGATTAAAGATAGTATTAGCCATAACAACAGAGAAAAAATATCAAACCACTTAATAATAACAGATCTATATTATTCAACCATAAATTAATTGATAAATGTCAGTTAAAAATAGTCCTCCAGGTATTTCTTCTTCTCCTGTCCATCTCAGTCAACTTCTTAACATTTTATTAGAAAAGCAAGTGTATGAAAATCTCCTGCCTTTGACATTCTATTTAAATGGATTTGTCTCTTTTATTCATAATTGAAATTGCAGGTAACTAATTCTGTGGGGAAAAGACATATTATGTAATTAATATCCCAGCTTGACTCTTCTAAAAATCATCAGAATTACCCATGAAAAAACAATTATTTCTTAAAACTGGAGTGTGTTGTTACATGCATTTGAAATACACATAGACACCCACATGGAGTGTTGAAGTCAGTGTTTATATAAACTGTCATTCAATTTCTTGTCTTCCAACAAGATTAACCTTTAAAAAGGTGCATTACATTAGCGTTTTTTCATTTCAGTAATACAGGCAACCTTATCAACCTTTTAAAAGGAAGGGTTGAAGTTGATGGACCTCCAACAGGCAATCACTCTGCATATCTCTGTAACATAAAAATTATGTAACAAGGGGGCCTCCCTGGTGGCGCAGCGGTTAAGCGCTGCATTGTGGAGCTGTCAGCAACGCCCGGCCGGGGAGAATCCCACATGGTGCGGCAGACCTCTCCTGCCTCGCCCGCTGCTCCCCTCAGCAGTGTATTTCTGATCTGCCTGTTCTGCTCCCCGCTCTGTCTCTGGTGGACCCTCTCGCCACCCCATACCTCTGGTCTGTACCCCAGCTTGTATGTATAAATAAATAAATCTTTAAAAAAAATATGTAACAAGGGAGGATAAAAATCTGTTCTTCCTTATCTGAGCCTTCAGGAGTGTGTTGTATTAGAGGCCCAGAGCTACATACAAAATGCTTTAACAGGCCAAAGTGTGTGGTTTGGGCCTCTAAAGTAAGCTTCCTATGCCTGTAATAGAGACCAGAAAACTTCACAGAAGATGGTGGGCATTAGATGTGGTGTTGACATCCCAGCAAAATGAGTAAGCAGTCTTTGTCACCTTGCATTGAGAAACTGGTGGCAGTGCTGTGGTTAAAGCCAGATGCCAGGCCCAGATATAATTGAGCCACTTATGCAGAGAAAATTCTGAAGTCCCTGATGTTACAGTGCCACTTAGTAGTATCTCTACACTGAAGTTTCCAGATGTCACTTTAGTATAGACACAATCTAAGCAACTCAGATCCAAGCAATCACTTAATAGCTCTTGATATGACACTATGGATGCTATTTTTCCTAGTCCCACCGAAGGAGGGTATAGTTGAGCAGGCAACAGAGAAGCCCAAAACCCTTTCAGTTTTCCTGAATCTAAGTACTTTGTAAATATATCACAATCAGATAGACAATGGAAGATCTAAGACTTCAATAAACTATAGCTTTCCTTCCATAGTCTGTCTGTCTATTAAGAAAATAAATGACCAAGGCCTCTCTGGTGGCTCAGGGGTAAAAGTCTCAGCGTTACCAAGCTATCTCCAGTCACTGCAACACAAGTTCGATTCCTGGCTAGGGAACTGACTCACATGGTGCAGCAGACCTCTCCTGTCTCACCCACTGCTCCCCTCAGCAGTGTATTTCAGTGGATCTGCCTGTTCTGCTCCACTCTGTTTCTGGTGAATCCTCTCACCCCCACACCTCTGGCTGACACCCCAGTTCTTGTATGCATAAATAAAATAAAAATAAATCTTTTAAAAAAAGAAAAGAAATGACTCTTTGAACTTCATATTCTTTTGAATTACATATTCATTTGAATAACTGGGTAACTATTTGCTCATATAGTAATTTTCTTATGGTGCCTTTGTCCTGCTGTGATAAAATTGTAAAGCTGCATGGAGTAATTGCACAAAGTCACCCACAATGGGTGGTGAAGTGTGCTAGTTTTGCAACTCCTAGGGAATGAAAAGCACAAATCAAGATGACAAACGTGAGCAAAAGGAAGTTACCAGAACAAAACAGCAGTCACCTAAACATGAGTACAGATAAACTCTCTTTTTCATGAGACCCTGGAGTGTGTCCTAACTTTGCTTGCAAAAGTCAGCAACAGGAAACCTTGGCTGAAAATCCCACTGTGGCCTCGAATATGCAATCTTTCCTTTGCAACACATTAGTGAAGGGGAGTTCTAAGAATATCGGAAATCACATGCCCAGAGTCAGCCAAGAGCCAAGCAATGCCGCCTCAGGGGTCAACTCTGTGTTGCAAGTAAATGCAATTCCCTAGGCACTGTTGCCTAATCAAAATATAGTATGACTGCTTAGGAAAGTTTAAATTCCTACTCATGGCCTTACAAAATACAAATAAACAAATATAATTAAATTGAAGTATAATTATATAATCTGACATATAAAATATGATTTGAATATATATTCAGTATCAAAACATTATTAATAAGACATTTTATCTATTTTCCTGCTAACTCTTTGAAATCCAATATGCATTTTATATTTACACTTCTTTAGATAAATTTCAAGTGCTCATTAGCCACGTGTGGCTAGTAGAAATATATTGGACAGTTCAACTCTAGACTGAACTTTTCCTTTGATAAAAGAATTTGAAATGGGTGCTCATTAGCCCCATTCTGACCTTAAAATTGTGTTCTGTATTCTCTTGTGTTCAGCAAATAAACAGATGGAAAAATTAATCTGGAAACTAAAAAATGATGAAATAATCTTGGTAGCTTTTTTTTTTTAAAGATTTATTTTTTATTTATACATACAAGTTGGGGTACAGGCAGAGGCGTGGGACGGTGAGAGGGTTCACCAGAGACAGAGTGGGGAGCAGAACAGGCAGATCAGAAATACACTGCTGAGGGGAGCAGCGGGCAAGGCAGGAGAGGTCTGCCGCACCATGTGGGATTCTCCCCGGCTGGGCGTCGAACTCACGTCGCCGCTGCCAACAGCTCCACAGCGTAGCGCTTAACCGCTATGCCACCAGGGAGGCCCTTGGTAGCTTTTTTTTAATTTAAATTTTTAATAGGCTACCTTACTGATAATTACCATTCCTTCCCATAGGATAGAAAATTATTTTCTTCCTATAGGATGCCACCCAACTTTATTTCCTGCTAGTCTACTACTGTTCTGCTTAAAACTTTTGTTCAGTTTAAGTTTATGTTGATATGTAACCCTAGCCAAATTGAATGACTGCAGACTTAAAATAGTTAATAAGTGTTAATAAGGAGTTGATGAATTTTTTACTTCATTTAATTTTCATTAATTCAACTCTAAATATATTGCATTCAGTTATTATAAAATACTTCAGTACATGTGGAACATTTGGGGTAAATAAATCTACTATAGGTATTGAACTGTAAATTTAATGAAAAACCAAAATTCAAATCAAATAATTCCAATGAAAATTTAGCAGTCAAATTGAGATTGCTAAAATTGTTAATAAAATACACACTGGATTTCATAGACTGAGTACAGAAATAGAAATAAAATATCAATAAATTTTTATGTTAAGTATATGTTATAGTTACAATACTTTTGATATATGGGTCAATTAAAATATGTTGTTAAAATTAATTTCATTTGTTTCTTTTTACTTTTTATGATGTTACTACTGGAAAATTTTAAATTGCCTATGAGGTTTGCATTATATTTATAGTGGGTAGTATTAGCTTAGGTCCTGATAACTTCCTCGGGCTTTAAAAATGTCTCAAACACTTGGTTTGGAGAGTAATGGCTGAGGGTAGAATGCACTCCTAAAACCTATAAATCATAAGTAGTTTACAGATGGTCTCTTGAAAAAGTCAAAGGATTTAATGAAATACATCATAAATAAACATTAGCCGTAATCAGAACTAGTCTCTCTTTCAACATATTGCTTAGTGAATTGTTCTTTTGCCTCTTTTGTTTTTAGGTTCTGTTATTTTCATGTCATATTTTTTAAGTCTTAGCAATTATGAGTTAATAATTAACAATTCTTGCCAATGCTATAAAGTGACCTGAACTAAAATAGTAAGTCTATAGTTTATAAAGTGTTTTGAAATTTACAGTTTTAAAGAAATGCTATGAAAACACAAGTTGTTTTACTTAGATTCTATGAGTAAAGGGGGGAAACGTAGATTTACTATCTTATTGAATTTACTTTTTCCAAATACCTCAGTGTTAAATTGAAGTACTCACTTGTGATATATTATAATTTCATACGTCACAGATAACTAGATTTAATGTTATTTTAGACGTCAAAACGTTTTTAAATCATGAAAGGGGTATTCATACACTGTGCTGAGCAGGCTGTCAGCACACCAGAGGCTAATTTAGACTAAGTCTGGGTTATTTTCATGGGCTCTAATGCTTCTGTGAAAGCATCCATTCACTTCACCGTATGTCTTTCATCAGAATGAATTTGTCAGTCATTTTTAGGGAAGATAATAAAAAATAATTTTCTGAATATACTATTTGTATTCCATTTCTAACATGATCTACAAGTTTCACCATACATAGTAGCTGGTTAACTCAATAAGAATTTCTTCAGTATCTATTGTGAGTTAAGGATGGTAGGCAATCATGTTAACATAAAATGACTGGGATCTATGAGAATGACCCAAATTAACCTACCTGAAGAATTTATAGCTCAAATAAAGAAAGGTTATAATAGGTCAGCATAATATATAATAATATATATTATGTTACATAATATATTCTGTATACATTATATAATATATAATAATGTCCACAAGCTTGAATATATTCAAGAAAATGTAATTAATATATTCTAGATTCTAGGATTAATCAATAGAGTTTGCAAAGAGAGGAAATGGTATTTTTAGAAGATAAGTATTGTTTCTTAATACGTAGAATACTTTGTATATCTTGCTTCTAAATTCAATTTCAGTGCCACAGAGGCAGTGTTAATAAGGACTAAAGAAGTAGAATTAGTGAGATGACCCAGATTCCTGTTCACACCTGTCAGTGGTATGATTTGGAGATACGTTATTACTTTCCTTTTTTTCCTTCAGTAAGATTTTGAGGTAACATTGGTTTTGAGTCTCAGTATTATTACATTTAAAATGGGGTTTAATAAATCCACCTCTGCCTGATTAGGGTGTCTTACTGAAGATCAAATGAGATTGTTTTTTCTGAACCTTAAATGACTAGTCAAATGCAAGACATTTTTATGAACCTAACTTCCTAAATTCCTTTGAAGACTTATAATGTTCCTCCGCTTTCTTCAGCTGTTTGTAGACCTGATGTAATTGCGAATTATACTTGGGCACAAGTAGAAATGTTTTGACATAAACTGCCTCAAAAGAAAAGTTATTGTTTCATTAAAAACATAACCTCAATGTTCAGTTCTGCTGTTTCAGGTGACAAAAATTAGTTTAACAAATAAAAAATACAAAGTTAGGTTTGACTGAACTTAATCAGAAGACCTCAGAGGGTTTAATATGGAATTACCTTGCAAATCATTTTACAATTAGGTTTCCAGCTAAGCATTTTATATTGAAAAAGGTTCTCCCAGTAATAACTTTTTGTTACATTTTACAATGAATGTTATAACTAGGTTAGCATTATTATTATTTTTTTTTATTTAAATGGGAGGCTTTGGACTATGAAGTAATTTCTCAAGACTTGAAAAAAATCCAGGAAAGAGACTAGGAGTTTGATTGTGTTCTCTTTACTGTTACTGGACAAGCCAGGCAGCTTAGATCCCTGAAAAAGTTTAAGATAAATGAATATAGTAACTCATCTCTGGTAATCACTTTTAGATAAAATATAATTTGCAAATTGATAAGGTATTTTCAACATGACATACATTCTATTAGTAGAAAATAATATTAAGCTTAACTTTACTTCTTAAAATCATAATCTTAAACCTTTCTCATTTGAAAAGTAGGTAATTTCAGGCCCTTTTATGACAGGGCCAGCCGGCCAGGGCTCGCAGCACATTTGCTTCATGGTATTTCACGGAACCAAAATGTATCTTCAAATGGAAGGAAAGAATCATGTACAATGTTTATGGAAAAAAAATGCTTTGTAGGAAATTCTTTAGAGTGCAGAAAACTTGAGGGGTGGGGAGATTTCTTGGATTACAGCCGAAAAATCCTGGTTAAGGAGGGAGATGATGCCCCGAGACCAGGGCCTGCGTTCAGGTCTGCAGACATGACTTGTTGTCTCAGACAAACCAGGTCTTTTTTTTTTTTTTTTTAAAGATTTATTTATTTATGCACACAAACGCTGGGGTGTAGGCCAGTGGTTGGGGGTGGGGAGGGGATAAGAGGATTCACCAGAGACAGAGTGGGGAGAAGAACAGGCAGATCAACAGAAATACACTGCTGAGGGGAGCAGCAAGGAAGGCAGGAGAGGTCTGCTGCGCCATGTGGGTTAGCTGCCTGGCCAGGGATCGAACTTGTGCTGCAGTGGCTGCGGATAGCTTCCTGGTGTTGAGACTTAACCCTCTGTGCCACCAGGGAGGCCCAAGCCAGGTCTCTTTTTTGCACTTATCTCACATGTTGTTTATTCACAACAATTTTTCACATGCACTACTGTTTAGGACATGTCTAATTTAACTCTCTATATACTAGAGATTGATCTTTGAATGATCACTTGACATTTCAACACATATTTGAGTGCTGAGAATATTTTCAAATATAGTGTGAGCCAGCAGAAGTAGCAGCTGATTTTTATGAATTAAACTCTTCAAACAGCATAATGAAAAAAATTTTTCCATGAGATGTGCTTTATAAAAGTGAAGTGGGGCACTGTTTCTCTTAGAATATTTAAAAATAAATCATTTAGGGGTCCTCCCTGGTGGCGCAGCGGTTAAGCACTGCACTGTGGAGCTTTCGGCAGCGGTGACGCAAGTTCGACGCCCAGCCAGGGAGATTCCCACATGGCCAGCAGACTTCTCCTGCTTCTCACACTGCTCTCCTCAGCTGTGTATTTCCATCGATCTGCCTGTTCTTCTCCCCACTCGGTATCTGGTGAACCCTCTCGCCGCCCCACGCCTCTGGCCTGTTCCCAGCTTGTATGCATAAATAAATAAATCTTAAAAAAATAAGTAAATAGGGCCTCCCCGGTGACGCAGCGGTTAAGCGCTGCGCTGTGGAGCTGTCGGCAGCAGCGACGCGAGTTTGACACCTGGCTGGGGAGAATCCCACATGGTGCGGCAGACCTCTCTTGCCTTGCCCGCTGCTCCCCTCAGCAGTGTATTTCTGATCTGCCTGTTCTGCTACCCGCTCTGTCTCTGGTGAACCCTCTCGCCACCCCACACCTCCTGCCTGTACCCCAGCTTATATGTATAAACAAAACAAAAAAATAAGTAAATAAATCATTTAGGGCCTCCCTGGTGGCGTAGCGGTTAAGCACTGCGCTGTGGAGCTGTGGGCAGCAGCGACGAGAATTAGACACCTGGCTGGGGAGATTCCCACATGGCGCAACAGACCTCTCCTGCCTCACCCGCTGATCCCCTCAGCAGTGTACTTCCCTCGATCTGCCTGTTCTGCTCCCTACTCTGTCTCTGGTGAACCCTTTCGCCACCCCATGCCTCTGGCCTATACCCCAGCTTGTATGCATAGTAAATAAATCTTTAAAAAAATAAATAAAAATAAAAGTAAATAATTTATACAGTTTAATTTTTATATTTTTGTATTTATACATACTATAATGCTTAGAAAAATGTGTAAACCACAATGATTAGGATGCATCACTGGGAGCCTCCCTAGTGGCGCAAGGGGTTAAGTCTCAGCACTATGAAGCTATCAGCAGCCACTACAACAAGAATTCTATCACCAGCCAAGGAGCTAAGCCACATGGTGCAGCAGACCTCTCCTGCCTTGCCTGTTGCTCCCCTCACCAGTGTATTTCAGTAGATCTGCTTGTTCTGCTCCCCACTCTGTGTCTGGTGAATCCTCTCACTGACCCCACATCTCTGGCCTACATTCCAGCTCTTGTATGCATAAAGTAAATAAAATAAATCTTAAAAAAAAAATGCTTCACTTTAGAACTTGGTAGAGCAGGAGAATCACCAAGGCAATAATGACAATTAATTTATGGTGATGACTACATGTTTATTCAGTGTATACTCAGTGCCAGGCACCGTCATACACACTTTTTTTTTTAATTAATTAATTTATTTATTTATTTTATTTATACATACAAGCTGGGGTACGGGCCAGAGGCGTGGGGCAGTGAGAGGGTTCACCAGAGACAGAGCGGGGAGCAGAACAGGCAGATCAGAAATACACTGCTGAGGGGAGCAGCGGGCGAGGCAGGAGAGGTCTGCCGCGCCATGTGGGATTCTCCCCGGCCGGGCGTCGAACTCGCATCGCTGCTGCCGACAGCTCCACAGCGCAGCGCTTAACCGCTGCACCACCCGGGAGGCCCTTTACACACTTTTCATATATAAACTCTTTTAACCCTCACAGGACCCTCAAGTGGTAGGAACAACTTACAGGTGAAGAGAAAACATTAAGACGCACGTGCAGCGTTACAGCGTTAGCGGCAGAGCCCGTGATCAAAGCCTGCTGCTGCTTAGCGGGCTGGCCCGGGTCCCTGTGCTCACTTCCATCACTGTAAAACCAGCGTTGGAATTACATATTCTTTAAGGATGCCATGGGTTTCAACAGCTAAAGTAAAACTACAAACACAATCATAGTGTCAACAGTTTAAAAATGGCAATCTTTATAGATAAATTTGAAACCGCCTCTCTACAACTTAGGTTGACTCATACTAAGAGTTGAATTATGCTTCCATATCGATCAATAATGGGATAAAACTCTTGAAGGCATCTATACCTCTGAACCTCAACGTATTTGTACCATTCTGATGCATTAAAAAGAGGTTTCCTCTTCAGAATCTCTGGAAATAGCGATGCAGCTCCTGGGGCTGTAAGTGGAGTCACCCATCTGTGCTAGGTTAGCACAGTTGCACTTTGCCAATTCAATTTAGAACCAATTCTTCCAACCAGGTCTTTGATATTTAGTGGCATGCGTGACAGAAAGTTCTAGATCCTACATAAGAGTGACAGCAGAAGGTCAGATTAGGAATAGTGGCAAATCTTAATAATACTGATAAATCAGATGTGAATGTGTATGGATTTGTCATCTCAGTGCTTTATCTGGAGAGTCTGGCCAGCATGGTTCGATTGCTATGTTATAATTGCTCCTTCTGAAAGAGGGAGATTCAGCATCTAAGAAGGGTAATGGCAAACCTAGAGGCCAAAGTTACCGCGTCCTGTAAGGTGATGTCAGCTAGCCTGAGTTTGACAGCTACCTCTGAACATCTGATGCATTAAAGGGGAACTGTGACCATTGTTCCACCAGAGAAAGAAAGCAGTTTCTCCCTGAAGGTCTCAGAGTATTTTTCTGTAACTAAACAATGAGCTACCTTGACACTGCTTCAGGAGGGGCATTATATCAAAGATTTTTTTTTTCTTCTTTCTTTTGTGACTGAGAACAAGGGAGCAGCAAAGCCCTTTTATATGGTACATATTAATCATTATCAAAACACACAGCTGCTGTATTAATTTGGATACTAATTTACTGATAGTTTGATTTTACCACTTAAAATGAGGTATCATTGCTGAAGCAATAGTGTGAAAGTATGTTGTTGTAAACAACCTTTGAGTCATAAAAGCTACACTTGTTTTGCCAAATAATTAATCTGATGTTCAATGACTCTCCCACTGCCCAAAGACCCTGCAGTCTTGAGATGCAGTGTTTCATGTTTGTAGATGCTTGATTTACTGGCGCCTCTGCCAGCAATCCCTAATAAATGATTGCACAGCCAACGAAGACCAGTGAGATTTGAGTCTTGTTTGTGTAATGGTAAACCTGTGGTGCCAGCTGTCTGCCAGAAGCGCCCTTTAAAAACTCAAATATAATAGACTATAATTAGTTCATTTAAAAAATGCAACAGCCAAGAACTATTATGGTGATTGAAAATACTTGCCGGTGCAAATGTTTGGCCCAGGCTATCAACAACAGAGATGTTGCTGTGCTTGGGTTTCTGGATGTAGCTCCAGAGGATGACATTTACATAAGCTCTGATGTAACTGGTGCCCCCTAGAGTTGTGTAATATGGTAGCTCCACATTTTCTATAGTTCAAGCTTTTATAATTTATACAGTATGCTAATATCACTTAATACATGTTTGTTTCCCCAGTTGCTTACAAACTCCTTCATTTTCCTAATCTTCATATTTCCAAGTCCTGCTAGAGCACTTTTTTTTAAGTTTGTTCATTGAACTGATATAAGTGCAAGTTATTTTGTAAAGTATTTTAGATTTTGTGTTTTAACAAATAAGAATTTTCCAGAAACATTATTCATATTCTCATGTCAACTCTGTTTTTATATTACAATCTTCAGTGAAAGGTTGTAAAAGTGAAAGAAGACAAAATCAAACAGGTCTATGTCGAAAGAAAAAACATGAATGTATTGGTTCTCGTGCAGTAATTGAAGAATTGGATCCATCTGACTTCAATCACAGCCTAACCAGGATGATAGCCTCGAAACACCACTATCTCTCAGCCATGCCTTTCTCTGTGTTGGCTTGAGTCAGGCTAGTTCTCTCCACTTCACATCAAGACGACCAGTAATAGTGCTGTCCTAATAGCCAGTCCTTTCAGCAATCATCTTTGCATTATGAAAATTTTGCTGACACTGCCATGGGTCATGGATTGTTTTAGATCAGTAATTGTGGTCATAGAATTGGACTTGTCTGAGGGACAGGAGGGACGTGAGTGGGAAACTCAACGAAATGGCCTAAGAGTGCAGGAAATGGGGCATTTATTCTATAAAACAAGAGAAAATGGATGATGGGCAAAGAAAAATGTTTCCAATATGTTATCCTCCATTTAACAGGTGATGAAACTAAGGCTCAGAGGATTTGCATCTTGACGGCGTAGGTCTTCTGACCCCGAACCCATTATGTTTTGCAACTTCTCACATTCTTTAACTTCTGTGTGGTATCAGAAGAGTAGGCAATTAACAGTAAGGGTTCTTTTTTTTTTTTTAGATGTGTGGCATGATACTCAGAGATTTGAAGAACCAGGAATAGTGAATGAGTATATTAATAAGAGTTATGGGAATATTTTTTCAGTCTTTGGTTCAGTAAGATTCAATTTATGAAAAAAAAAAAGGAGCATGATTTTCTTGACAGATCATGCAAATGGAAGCTTTCTCTGAAGTACTGGCAGTGATTTCAACAGAAACCATGAAATTCAAATAGCTTCTTATTTTCTCTGCTCTCCTGTTGAAAGGATGTTATTTGCTTTGATTTGGATGCAGTTCTGGTTTTGGTGAGAGTCAAGTGGAATTTTTGTCCAGGGACTTGACATGTTTTATAGTCACATGCATTTGGTCTGCCTGTACCACATGCTGCAGAGGAGACATTTTCATAAATACTGTATGATTCTGCATACACATTTGCACAGAATTACATATCCTTACTTTTGATTCACTCTTTGTAGCAGTGTGGAAGGTATAAAAGGATAATGATTTCACAGGAACTCCACTTGAACCCAGATAGAGGAAGAGGGAGTTAGGGACTCGGCTCTAAAATCAACCTGCTTATTTAAGCAGATTTGAAGAAAAACAGAGCATGGAAACAACAACTAAGCCTCACATATCTGAGAAGAGTGGGTAAAATAGTCCCCGCAGGAGGAAATGTGTAACCCAATCCAGTGGTTTATCACAGCTTCATGAAACCTTGAAATAGCTCTATGAATTTATATTGTTTCCGAAAGCCATGTGAGCTGTGCTGTCTTGCCCTGCCCCACTGTGAACTCTGAAATCAATCCATTGCTCTCTCAAACTTTGGGAAAATGATATGCTGCTAATGTCAATGAACTAACTGCATTCACAGATTGGTTTTTCACTCCCTGAGTTTACTGAAGTGGAAGACAGAGCGGGTACGCCTTCCTGAAAATAACCACATGTGCGCAAAGACCGAGATTTTCCAGGCATGAGTGCATTTCTGATAAAACATCTCCTTAACGTGAGGAAACCTTGTTATTCTTCCTCTCCACAAATTGTTGGCCTCCTTTGTATTTATAAAGATTGTCAAGTCCTATTTCTTTTTAGAAGGTTTGATAAAACAGAAAGAAGCCCTAGTGAAAGTAAAATGAATACCAGTCAAAGAAATCTGCTTCCTGTAACAAAAAAGGCCAGAACTAGCACTTTGGTGCCTCTTTTTTCCACAAATCATTCTCCTCTGCCTGAACATATGTTAGTTCATAATCCTTATTCGTATTATAGATATCCAGTGGAAGCACATTATAGGTGTATAAAATACAGGTAAGTAGTCTTCTGGTTTGCAAATAACAGTTAAAAGCTATTAAAGTTTGCAACTAGGTTGAAAGAATATATTAGAAAAATTTTCTTGTATGCTTTTTTTGAATTATATTAGCTTGTTACTACTTAGTCCACGATAATTTTAACAGTGCTAATACCTTAGTCTGTGCAGGAGTGGACGATTTTCAGATTGCTTGTACATATTTTATGCCATTTGTGCTCTATTGTTCCTCTCCAAATTGTGTACAATGATTTGTTAAGCCTCTTCTTTTAATATGGAGAGTAGCTTTCACAGGTAAATTAAAGCATTGCTGTATACAGGTTGCTTGAATAAATTAGAAAGTAAACCAAATAAAAAAGCAATAAGAATATATCATTATGAGCTTTGAAGAAACTAGAAGATACAGTTTATATAAAATCTTGAGTTGAAAACATTGCATCTTATAGTTCTCATTTTGAACTACAACTAATAAACAGATGGTGTTTATTACTTGAGAAACTTCGCAGAGTTGGTTTTCATTGGTGGTTCTCTAAGTAAGTTGAATGTTAGTCAAAGGGAATTTCTGCTACTTATTAGCTGTGCCGACCTTGGGCAATTTAATTGAGTTTTCTGTGTCTCTGTTTTTCCATCCTTACAGTAGAGATAATTACATTACCATGATGCTGTTGTGAGCCTTAAAAGAGGGAATAAATCTAAAATCTGTAGTAGGGTACCTAGCATTTTGTAAGTATTTTATAGGAATTTGTTTTTTTATAGTTGTTTTGATGTCATTCTAATGATAGTACTGTGAAATCACTGTTTTCATAAATAAGCTGTCATTTTGGGAGAGGCAGCATCCTAAACAAGGCAGTCCTAGGCACACATAGTTGGAAGTACCAAGATTCTTTTCCTAGTTCTTCCAGCCTTGGGAAACACACTCAAGCTTTCATCTATGAAAAACATAGGAATTTATTTTAAAATGTCACATCCCACTGGATAGCTAAAAGAAATGAGATGGCAATATAATATCATTAATAGGTGTAGAAAAAAATGTAATCATAAAGAAAACTTCCTTCATTTCATAGAAACTGTGTGGGTAACAATCACTAAACTGATAAGACACTTCTCTAGACTTAAAGGGTGGTGGTGCCCATTGTTAAGTCTCATTCAATCTTTAATCCTGAAGAGGAGAATCTTTGATCAATAACAGAAGTGCATATCTGATCTTTACATTTTTAAACCAAATAAAAGTGATTTTTTTGTTTATTTGTAAAACAGGGAAATATGTCTAATGTAATTGGCAACTGAACAAATTTTAACTTTATCTGAACTAAGAAAATGCTTTAAGCAATGGCCGTATTCCCAGACTTAATTTCTTATTTTCTTTGATCTTTACTTTTGTCTTCGTCTAAGTGATAGTGATATTGAAAAAGCTGTTTAATTCTGAGATCCATTATGATTCCCAAAATAAACTTAGTGAGAATGAGTTCAACTATACTGTTTTTTAAAATTATTTTCTGTTTTTATTGCAGAATTTAATTATAGATACTAAATAGAACTCCTTCCAACTAAAATAACATTTTTTAAAGTTTAGCTGTCTTTAAGAGTGATCGGTGTCTGTGGAACTTTTTATTTACTTGTAAACTTCTAGATATTCTGAATCATTTGTCATTTCTCAAAATCCACTCTATCTGAAACATCAAGGTAGATTTAGGTCTTGAAAGGTTTTTTGTCTTATAAAAATACTCACTTCTTTCAACTTCTTGCAGAGATGGCAGGCTAGGCTAAAGTGACAAAAATGCCTTAAGGGGAACTTTGAATGAATAACTTTGAAGAAAAACTATTTTCACCAAAGAGTTGTCCAGATTTAATTAGTTACAGGGGTTAAAGGCAGAGAGAAAAGGCCAGAGCCTAAAGGGATATCAGGAGTAAAGTGTCAAGGAGAAGGAGCTCTCACGTGGAGAAGGAAGTGTTGTTGCTTTAAGGTTTAATAATTTTGTGACCCAGTGTCAAGTGTTGGCTTTCCATCGGCAGGGGAGGTAAAAATGTGAAACATTAACCAAACCTATGCCTTGCTGGCAGTTATTCATACCCTCACCATCTCTTTCAATATATTGAGTACATTATCTTTCAAAATAGCAATTTTCAAAGAATGTCATTTGTTCCATCAAAGAATAAAACTGACAGTATTTGGTCATAATCAGCACCATCACTCAGAAGGCATAATTAACCTTTCTTGGGAAAATCATAAAATATGAATTTTTATCACATACCACATGGAAACTGATTGAAATAAAGACACACATTTACATCTCCAGACTTCAGCTATCAGAACCAAAGATAACTATGGCATTAATAAAGGAGGTGATGGCTGTTTTTGTTATAAAATATCTGCATTAACAGAAGGTGTTGAATAAACATTACCAAAGGCTTTTTTTTTTTTATATTGGATGTTGACATACTAAACGTAGAAGGATGGATGATGGTTGGCACATAGTACTCATTTGGTGACATTAACTTCTGTAAGTAATAGTGCAAGTGAGGCAAAGAACTTACTATGAAAAGCAACAATCAATACAGAACAAATAAAATCTCATTCATTCTTTTACCTTTACATACATCTGCATGAGTAACTGCATAAAGAAAGGTCCAGAACAAAATACTCTAGTGTCAACAGTAGTTAGACTTGTGAAGTAGGATGGATTTTTAAGTAATGCCTTTACACTTTTTGCTTTTTGTAGAACTTTAGCAACTAAAATTATTAAGTACATATTGTCATATTTTAGTAAAGAAAAAACATGAGCTATCAGATGAATTATAGGAGGTGGCACTGAATTTACATAAACAGAAAATATATCCCAGAGGTTTGCACTGTTCATTTAAAAGCTCTGCAATCTCAGGCAACTTTCAAACTAGCTGGGCCTCAGTTTCCTCTTCTGTAATATGAGGCAGTGATACCAATTCTAAAATTCTATGTAGATATTTGATTATATAACAAATTACTTTTCCACAGCCACAAGTAATATTCTCCCATTTTGTCCCCACTCCACAGTTCTGGGAACGGCCTCTCAGCCAGTGAGATAGGGCACAAAGACATGAGACAGTTCTCTGAGCTTTTGTCCAGTTTTGTAGCCTGGCCTCCCTCTCACAATCCTGACCCACAGTTCTGAATGGAAACACAGACTTCCAGAGTACTTTCACTTCGTGCTTTAAGTGCATGGTGTACTCACAACTTGGAAATTTATTCCCACAAACTGAATCTATCAACCTTTCTAGCCACACTTGCCAAAATGAGTCCATCACTGAGAAAGTGATGAGGTCCAGTTCCAGGTTCCCAACTCACAGTTCACTGTTTCTATCACCCCCTCTCCCTGGCTACTCCAAATGTATACCTGAAAATACACATATTTTGGAAGTGACCTGGTAACTGGGGTTTATATATCGGACGATTATGAATGACAAAGCAAAACTGTATGCATAAACTATACACAAAATTTAAAAAGAGAACTGAGACGTGACTGTACTACTTACCTACAAAAAAGAATGAGGATTCTTAAGAAAGTGCAAACACAAAATCTAATCTCATTTCTTGCAGAGTAGGAAAACAAAGTGTTGACTTGGAAACTTAGTAGTTTCTGTATCTCTTCATCAATTGATTCTGTAAGCACCATCTTTTATTTATTTAACTGTTGATCATTTAACATCCAATTCCATTGATCAAATAAGGATGGGTATTAGCTTCATACATAAGATTCACCTAAGCTTGTTCAAATAACCTTGTGTAGTGGAAAAATAAGAGGTCCACATGACATATTACTGTGTGATACTTGCAACAATATAAAATTCAATGTCAGAAATATCTAAGCTCCTAACAAAGTTGAAGGTAAGGTTGGAACAAGGTAAGTTCCAAGCTCGCAAAGGTGAAGAAGTTAGAGGAAATTTCCTAGAACAAATGATACTTAAGCTGAGCTTTGGAGGAGGAGGAGCAGGTAGAATAAAAGATAAGGTAATTGAAGACAGAGGAACAGCCACTGCAGGTTGTGTCAGAGGATGATATTCTGGATTATTGGAGTGTAGAGGACAAGGAAAGGAGTGGGGAGAGAGGAAGGTGGAGTAGAAGGCACATGAAAGAGTATAGAAAGGCTATTTTATAGCATGTTGAGAAGCTTGGGTATATCTTACAGGAAATGAGGAGTTACAGATTTTAAACAGAGAAGTGACTTAATCAGACCTCATCTTTAAACAAGAGGCAAGTTATAACAATTAAGAGGCTTTGAAACTCTTCTGGCAAAGAAATGATGATGGCAGTAGAATCAGAAAAAGAGAAATATGTAGTTCATTACAAATTTATGGTCTGTCGGTATTTGAGGTATGTTATTAATACATTATTTCACTAATTTTAAGGAATAATTTCTTTACTCCAAAGTTATTTAATGGGCTTTTTAAATTGTATGGGAGGTCTCAGGTTAGAGTTTTAAATGGTTCTGTCTTTTAAAATATACTTTAAACTATGTGATTTTGTCTTTGTTATTATTTTTAGGTATTAAATTTTAGGGACAAATACAACCATAAGTATATTGCTATTTATTTTCATCATTCCTGATATTATGCATTTAATTCTTATTCTTCATTTGCTGATTTTTTCTCCTTTCAGATCTCAGCCTATCTTTCTGATATACTAAGTTTTCCTTAGTTATGAGCTCTGAATGTTTTGAATTTTTTACTTGTGCATACTCAGTGAAATAAGCCAGAAAGAAAGAGAAAAATATCGAATAGTTTCACTTATAACAGGACTATAGGGAAACCAAATAGGAGAGAGACAATCAGCGGGGGGGTGGGGGGGGAGGCGGAGGGAGGGAAGGAAAAGCGCACAAAATGGAATAGAAAAGAACACAAGGGACCATGGAGATGGATCACGGGTGAATTGGTGGTGGGCTACCCAAGGGGAATACAAAATGTAAAAGACATAAATAGCAATAAAAATAAGGAAATGTAAAAAAAAAAAAAAGTTGTGAAACAAAGTTTGCCCCTTTTTTAAATTCCTTAAGTTTAATTATGATAATTTTTTAAATAATTTTTTTGTTTACATGAAAACTTCTATTGTAACTACACATGTATGCAGATTTTTTGATTATATAGGTAGATTACATTCAGATGATTTGAATTATTGTAAGACTTTACCTATGGAGATAGCATTAATTTTTTCATAGTTCTTGAATAAGCATTCAATTTGGATATGTTCACATCAATTGAGAAAAAGTTTTAGAGTTTACTAGATGTATGATAAAGACTAGGCTGCAGTAAGGAATATAAAGGTGACTGGGGCTCTCAAAGTGCATTAAAGGATTTTTATAATTGAGCAGCAAAGAATGGTTTTCTCTGAGAGGATTAAAAGTAGATTTTCACGTGGTATTGAGATTGGCATTGACGAGTTAACAGGGGATAAGGCATGATATGCAAAGCAAATATAAGGAATTAGGAAAATATAAAAACTACATTTATAAAACACAGAGTCATCAATTTGGCTTTGGTGGAGTGGTGGTGAGTAGTTGAAAAATATTCTATAAAATTCGAGCCATATTCTTTGGAATGTGGAAAGTTTCCAGCAGAAAATGCTATGACTTCTCCTTCCATTTGGAAATGCTGATAATATAAGTGGAATTGAGAGAATAAAGTCAGGAGAAAGGCAAATTTATAACAATGCTCTTTTAATAATCCAAAGGAATGTGGTGAGGCCCTCATCTTGAATTGTGGTGGTGAAAAGGACAATTGGAGTTGATGATGAAAGAAACAATATAGGACTGATACACATTGTACATATAGGTGGATCTATCCCCACAAGGAGAAGGGCTCAAGGCTTTTGATGGTGGGAATCTTATATTCAGAAATCAGGAACAGACTCAAAAGGGAAAAAATAGCGTAAGAAGAAAGATAAGCTCTTCTGAATTTGATGCTAAGGATAGAATGTTGAATAAAATAGTATCTGATCACATAAAGTTTGGAGCTTTGTGGTAGGGGAAAACAAAATAAGCAACCAATTTAGTAAACAAGGTAATTTGCGATAGTTATGGGTGATAAAAGGAAAATTCAAATAGAATAATATCTTCTTGGAGGCAGACATCAATTTGAAATTGTGTGGTCAAGAATCTGTCCTAGTTTAGATATCTTGAGTTGAAGCCAAATTGCAAGAAGAGGGAATGTCTTTTCTAGAGGAATGAAGAACAAGTATAAATGTCCTAAAGTGGAACTGGGTTTGGTTTGTTCAAAGATAAACATACCAGTCTGTCTCAAGCATGCTGAGAAAAGGACGAGAGAGTAGGAAATGAAATACACAGACCAGCAGCAATCAGATCAGATGGATCCTTGTTGGCCTTGGTAAAGAATCCAATTTCTTTCTGGGTCAGAGCGAAGACATAGAAGGATTTAAAGGAGCCGAGGGTGGAGTGGAAGGTGGTGTGTGTGACATGATATGATAAGTGAAGTCAGTATTGTGGCTGAGATGCCCATGGGAGACACTAAAGGAGAGAATCTTGTAAGCATCTGACTCTATTCAAGCAGAAAAGAAGAAAGAAAAAGGTCGAAGCGGTAGGACAAGAAGCAATCTAGTGCTAATGCACAGTCCCCAAGAGAGGAGGGAGTTTCAAACAGGAGGGAGTTTCAAACGGGAGGGAGGGAGTGATGCAATGAAGTCAAATGTCAAACGAAGCCTAGGGGTTGAAGAAGCACTGTAATCAGATGTATCAGATTATTTCCCACTCACGAAATGTTTGATTCAACTTTGATTAGAAGTGAGGAAATAAGTTTAATCCATGTCTATGATATATGGTATTAACACTAGCATAGAAGATGTATATCCATTTATGTTCAATGTGAGAAGTGTATTTGAACTAAGAACCACCTTTTAAACGTGCATATTTCCACTGTATTTTGTGCAAGGATTTCTTCTCGTGATGTCTGTTGATAGAGTCATCTCTGTATACTTCTTCCCTGTTCTATAGAACTTCTTTAGGAAAAAAATTCATATGGAAAGAAAAACAAAAAGCCTGGAAGTCCATGCCAAGCACTCAGTTAGAAATTGATCATGCAGAAATGAGTAAGACCAGCACAGCCCCTGATGCTCTGAACTGTCTAAAGTGGAAGGGAGAAGCAGAGTAAAGGGTGTTTGATTATCTAAAGAAAGAGCAAGTTGAGGTCTTCCCTGGTGGCGCAGTGGGTTAAATCTCAGCATTATGAAGCTATCCGCAGCCACAGCAGCACGAGTTCACTCCCTGGCCAGAGAGGTTTCCACATGGCACAGCAGACCTCTCCTGCCTCACCCGCTGCTCCCCACAGCAGTGTATTTCAGCCGATCTCCTGTTCTGTTCCCCACTCTGTCCCTGGCGAATTCTTTCACCACCCCATACCTCTGGCCTATACCCCAGTTCTTGTATACATAAATAAATAAATCTTTGGGAAAAAAAGAAGAGCGAGTTAGAGACAGGATGGCAATAAAGTTGTGGGAAGCGTAATGCCCAGTTACACGTCAGCTTAGCTAGGTTACAGTTCCAGGTTATTCAAACACTCATCCTCGTGTTGCTGAGGGAAGCCTCAGCTCTGCTTTAAAAGCCTTTCAACTGATTGAACAAAGCACACACAGGTTATCTAAGATAACCTCTCTTTACTTCACTTATTCTGGACTTAATTACATCCACCTTCATTAGTGTTTCTTTGAGGAATATTTTCCTAGCCAACTTATCAGAAGACTATCATAAAGATTTTTCCAGGAAAGACACCAGTATGTGACTCTATTCAACATGAATACATTACAATATTGAATGTGCAGATGTTTATTAGATGCCTTTAAGCTGTCTATCATTTTAGGTAACAATTGAGGGTTAGCCATAAGTTTATGTGGTCTTATTGATTGATTGATAATTGTTTAATTTCTGTATATTCTTTTGAGAGATCTTGTTGTAGTCTTCAGATTTGTGAAGTTCATAGTAATAGTTCAGGGTGGTTATCTCAAATCATTAACAGAAACTAAGAAAATAGTGGAACTTATCCTTAACTCACAATGTCTCTACATATATTAGCAAACCTTTCTGACATCCGAAAATTGAACACTTTAAAGTGAAAGTACTAATGAAGTATAAATTAACAATAAACATGGTATTTACATAACCAAATAGACCAATTTTTATTATAAATTCAGATACTCATAAATGTAATATCTTTTTTTTTTAACGATTTATCCATTTATACACACAAGCGGGGGACAGGCCAGAGGCGTGGGGCGGCGAGATGGTTCACCAGAGACAGAACGGGGAGCAGAACAGGCAGATCAGAAACACGCTGCTGAGGGGAGCAGCGGGTGAGGCAGGAGAGGTCCGCCGGCCATGCCATGTGGGAATCTCCCCAGCCAGGTGTCGAACCCGCATCATGCGCTGCCGGCAGCCCCACAGCGCAGCGCTCAACCGCTGCGCCACCAGGGAGGCCCCATATCTTTTATTTCATTATTTTATGATAGAAATATGCCATTAGGAGCTAAAGTGTAGCTTCAGCTGCAAAAGCTAGGACAGTGCTAGCATATAGAAGGGGATCAATGGATACTTGTTTTTGAACAAACATGAGAAATATAGTAAACCTTTGTTTCAAAATCAAAGGTCAGAGATTTGAGGAAGCTAGGGCAATGGGTAATAAGAGAAAAAAGCGATGAAGCCAGGCAGAATGAAATAAATGATGTAGAGCTGCAAGACACATGGTCTGTTAACACCATATTTAATGGAGACATAAAGTAACACTGTATGGAGTCAGTATCCTTGATTTGGGAAGGTTTAATTTAGTGATATATCCTGTAGTGATTACTCCAGACTAAAGCAGTAGGTTGCACGTTGTATTGCATATCTGTCTCTTACTTTAAATTTAAAAATCATTTAAAAATAGAAAACATCCATAATCTGGCTTTTGAAAAGCATGATTCAAATAAATGATAGAAATTTTCCTGAAGTCATTCAATTCTTCTCCCTATTAATCAATATTAATTTCTTTATATCAGCTTCCAGACTTTACCTTTACTTCTTGTGAACTATTGATGCATCCACCGACACACACACACACACGCTGACATCCTTCCTGCCTCCCACATGCCTTTCTTCTTTCTTATAAAATAATGACATAGTCTTAGACACATTGCCCAAAAATGTGGCTTATTGGTTTAGTAAATAATGGATGTCCTTCTGTGTTAACACATACAAATCTGCCTCCTTGTTGTTTTTGGTTAAACAGTGTTCTGATGGCAGGACATAGCACAGATAATTATATCACTCTTCCTTTATTGGTGATTGGTTGTTCTCAGTCTCTTTGAAATAGTTATTACAACTGCTTTTGTCATACTATGTAATTTATTTTTTAATAAGCAATGCTTCAGTGAACATCTTTGTGTGTGTGTGTGTATGTATATGTATATTTATATTTTGATGATACTAAGTCTGCAGTGTGGATTCCAAGAAGTGGGATAACCTATTTGGAGCCAGGCAGAAATTTCATATTTATTACATGGTCAGACTTTTCCTATTATGTTACTAATTACACTCACACTAGTATATCCAAATACAATTCTTTTCAACCTTCAACATTCAGTTCTTTTAAAGCTAATTTGATAAGCAAAAAGAAACTTTTTCCCTATACTTTGCATCATTAAATTAGTACATAGTTTTGGTCCTCCCTGGTGGCGTAGAGGTTAAGCGCTGAACTGTGGAGCTGTTGGCAGCGGCCACGAGAGTTCGACGCCCGGCCGGGGAGATTTCCACATGGCACGGCAGACCTCTCCTGCCTTGCCTGCTGCTCCCCTCAGCAGTGTACTTCCCTCGATCTGCCTGTTCTGCTCCCCAATCTGTCTCTGGTGAACCCTCTGGCCGCCACATGCCTCTGGTCTGTACTCCAGCTTGTATGCATAAATAAATAAATCTTAATAAAAAATTATTACATAGGGCCTCCCTGATGGCGCAAGGGGTTAAGTCTCAGCACTATGAAGGTATCCACAGCCACTGTAGCTTGAGCTCTATTCCTGGCTAGGGAGCTTCCCACATGGAGCAGCAGACCTCTCCTGTCTCACTCACTGCTCCCCTCAGCAGTATATTTCAGTAGATCCGCCTATTCTGCACCCCCTCTGTGTCTGGTGAATCCTCTCAACCCTCCCCCACCCCGCAGCCCTGGCATACACCCCAGATCTTGTATGCATAAATAAATAAAATATTTTTAAATAAAAATAAATTATTACATAACTGAAAAATTCTTCTAAGTGCACAATATAGGTAGAAATTATAAGTCAGAATACACTAAGGAGGATTTTACATTGGAAAAAACAGACATCATGAAGGCTTAAGCTGGAAGGAGTGTCTCTGTTTCACAAGGCATATGCCAAAGACTTTGTGTCACTATTAATAACATACAGGCATGATTTGACAAGTATTTCTTTAAAAACAGAAAAAAGTTTTTTTTCTGTAGGAGTTAGAATTCATTCAATATATCCAAATTGTGAAATACACTTAAGGTATTATAGATTCAGCTACTTAAATTTAAATGATGAATCCATTAATATGTTGCTTGAAATATAGACCATAGCCTTTGTCTTCCATAGGATATTTTAATCAAAATATTAAAAATAAGCTGGAGTCTCATTCAAATAGTTAATTCCAGCTGCCTTTTGTTGTAATATATCATGAATTATCTCTCTGATGGATGGGCAGCCAAATGCAGATAAAATTAGCTTTGCAATCATTCATTTTAAATTGCTCTTGAATCATTTGGAAGTAAATTCCATTTCAGAAGAATACGCTTCGGGTCTCAGACAAAAAGATAATGGTCCTATATTTTATGATATAAGCAATAATAGTTTAAGTCTTATGATTCAGAAATGTAGAAACTTATGTATTAAGTCGATGAAAATTAGGGCTTGATATATAGCAATAAAACCAGCAACCTAAAGCTTCTTAGATTGATGTTCACAGCATAATATTTTCCTGCCAAGAATTAGGTGGAATGAAAGTCTATAAAAATAATACATAGTGCAAAGATTCTTCCCTTGTATATAAATGAAAGAACAAAAGACTGCATGAGATAACAGAAAAAGAAATATGGAGGCTTACCTGATCTCAAGATAAAATGGCAATATCATTATTGAGTAATGATAGAATGAGGAAAATTAAGTCAAGTATTAGAGGAAGGTAAAATGAATGATGTTACATCTAAATCAGACAATTATAGCTTTCAGTTAATACTGAATTCAGTGTACAGAACAAAACCAGCTTTGGAAATTTCACTTTGTTAATTTGAATGAATTACATGTAAGAAAACCTGTTTAGCAACTTAATGAATCAAATCATTTTGCTCAAATTGTATAAATGCAGCTGAAATGCATCTTACATGTGCCTTTATAAAACATATGACAATTTAAGATACTGTGACATGTTGCCAGAAATAAGTTCACAGTAGGAAAACTGACAAATTGGTTCAAGGTTGACAAATACAGCTCCTATCATCACCCAAGACTTCAGGAAACTCTTTGGATATTTATATTAAAAACAGTGGTAAGAGGATGCACTCACTGATCTGGCTAAAATATAAAATTTTTCTTTTATGACTTCAAGTTTTGCAGTATGAATAGTATTAGAAAACTGCTTTATTTGTGTAGTGGAATGAATTACTTTTTGGGAGCTGGGAACTGATCCCAGTTAACAGTCTACCATCTCATGGTAGAATCTCAAATCTTGTTATTCCCAGGTATTAAGCAATCATGCAGCGCCCAGAAAGAATTATCCTCAATGTGGCAGGGATTTTTTTTTTATTTTTTAGTTCTGGATAAATTTCATCCAAAGGGAAAACCATGGACAGGTAAAATCTCACTCCCTCACGTGTACACCATTGCAAACACGCTTATTAGGGAATTGATAAGAGCCTGGATTTTTCTATTCGAAAAGACACATCCCCTAGAAAATATCTAATCATCAATGGAAGCTGAAAAAAAAAATCAGTGCTAACATGAAAACCTACTATCGAAAATGTAATTTCGTTCCTCAGACCTTCCATTGAGACTAATACAATGGTTACCATTTGTAGACAGGGCCAACTTCATGGGCATGTGATCTGCACTGTCACAAAGGATCTATGATTGATTTTACGTTATCCTGTCACCACCTCAGTCAGAATTCTTAACACATTTTTAACAAAGAATCCCCAAAATCTCATTCTGCACTGGACCACACCAAAATTTTCAACCAGTATATGAGATCTTACTGTTGTTCCAAACCTTATTTATTTATAAATGCATTTGAAGTATTATAAACTCTAAAATACTGTCTAAGATTTTTAGAAATGATCAGAGCTGCCATTTGTATTATATTGCTACTTTTATAAGATTTTTATTGACCTCTTATAATGTGCTTGATGCTATCCCTGGTATATGATACATAAAAATGAGAACAATATAGTCATTGACTTCAGAGAGTTTTCATCCTAATGTTTAGCATTTGTTATATATTTCTGCTTTGAAAATTGGAATAGTTACATGAACCTGTTTGCCAAGTTGAAAACAGATTCCATGTATGTGTGAGGTAAATGTAAAGGGCAGAGGAACTACATGCTCATGAGGAGGTGTTTGTAGATGATCACTTGATTTGCAGATGTTCATTTATTTCTTGTTAAATACATACACATATAACCATGTTGGATATTTACTCAGACGTTTTCCTTTATTATTTTGGCTATGGGAATTGGCTGGCTTGTTTGATTTTTCAAAACTTACTTTAGAAAAAAAAGTTAACAATTTTTCATGAAAAGACAATTTCTAAAATAGCGTTCTATCTGGAAGGTAATGCCAATATTTGCCATTTTTGTCTATACTAGGAAAATGTTCTCTTAGTTTGCTTAACTTGATGATGGAGGAGTTGCTGTCTGGGCCAATTTGCATGATTGGGCATGGTACCCAGGCCATCTGTTGCAAATAGAGAAGGGAGGAATTTCGTACCAGTCCTTGAGCCCACTGATAAGCAGCCCATTTGCATTTTGTCATATCTGTCCCAACACACATCTCTGACTGATACAGGATCTTGAAAATTATCTTTGTAAATCTCTTTTCCAACACCTAAATTGAGCACTAGAAATGATGTGCTGTTGTTCCAGATGGGGATTTATCTAACGGCATAGATTTAAATATACTGTGGGTATATTGTAAGAGATATTGATAAACTAATATGCTATAGTTGGTTAAGATATGTCTAAATGAAATTTAATAAATGACATACTGAAAACAGAATGATAAACAACAGAGACATTAGATTTACCAAATGAAGAAAACATTTCTAATGATAGAAACATTCCTTAATAAATTGCATATTAAGTGAAATTTATCAAATACCTTGAAAAAGCAATGCTTCATGAAGCCTTAAATGTGAGACCTTTATTTCTCTTTACTTACGGTGATCATCTTGTGTTAAAACTCAAAATCAAGGAAATACAAATTAGCTTGCCCATGCATTTTCTAACTACATTGTTAAATCATTGCCATTTAACAGAACTCTTTTTAGTTGTAAATATATGTGTGACTTCCTCAGCTTCCATCAATCTACCCAATAGTTTACAATAAAATAATCAGAAGGAAAAGATAAATGCTTTGACTAGGCAGGGTAATCAATTTATATTTCTGTAGCATGTGAATGCTTAAGTACCTTTGCTACATTATTGAATAAGGTAAGGTAGATACAGTCATCTGATATCTTGCCATCATCATTTCTTTTAAAGGAACAGGTATCACCCTCTAAGACTATGAATGAACAACTTATGTTTTGCATACTTAAATCAATATATCACATTGTAATCCATACACATTTGTGTATAGGTAACTGCACACCAATAGCAAAAAAATCAAATTGATCCTGTGCCTTCGTGTCTAATAATAGGTAAAACGAGTACCTAATATTTTACAGAATTTGAATCCATATTTGTGGAACTTTATTGATCATTACATATTACAGTAAGTGCTTCAGAAAAAAAAAAAAAACTTATCCAAGACATCAGCTTTGCACTGATGGATCTGTCAATACCTCAGTTCCCAACCCTTTGCCTTTCTGAGCAATGTTTATTTAAGCAGTCTTGAGTGTTCTTGCGTATTGACAAAAGAAGCTGAAATTGATGGAAAGAAGTTTATTCTTTAGTAAGCTGACAGTTTGTGTCCTTGATGTTCAACAATAGAAAAACTGATGCCCTGCCAGGAAAAAAGCAAATTAAGAAAGTTAAGTGAGAAAGAAAACTAGCTAGAAGAAATATCATTTACATTCCAGTGTCAGATTTATAATTGTGGAGCAGATTTGAAAGCTAGTTTTATCTCAAATGCAAGTGAAGCCAGTTTTCACTGCCAAACAGATTGGCAGAAACTGAACATCAGTACTATTTGACAGCTGTCGCATGACCTGGATGAAAAAGTCCCAGACCAGATTTCTTAGTGGACAAATGTTCACTTTACCAATGGCTGTCTCCCAAATCTGGGAAACAGCTAAATAAGCAATAAAATGAGCTTCAAGGTAACATCTGAACAATCAGTCTTTAACTACCAATACTATACTATGTATTTGTCACTGAATGTATGTACATTTAAAGAACTTGTAAAACTTTTAATATTGATGTCAAAGTATTAACCTAGGGTGCTTAATCAACTTAGGGAATTAACAATAAGTTTGTTCTCTGTTCCTTATAGGGAGAGAATTACCAGACTTACTTATAGTGTATTAGTAGGGCTCTTTATCTTCAGTATTGTAAAATATGATTATAGGGTTTTTACAAGTCACTTTTACTATTTTCTACTTTTAGAATCATGCAAAACCCAAGTTAAACAGACCTCAAAGTATACAAGTATCTTGGATGATTTTTAAGTTTTGTATATTTAGTACTGTTGGAACAACAAGGTGAGAACAATATCTTTGATAATGTTCATTTCTTTTTTTTTTAAAGACTTATTTATTTATACATACAAGCTGGGGTACAGACCAGAGGTGTGGGGTTCACCAGAGACAGAGCGGGGAGCGGAACAGGCAGATCAGAAATACACTGCTGAGGGGAGCAGCGGGTGAGGCAGGAGAGGTCTGCCGCACCATGTGGGATTCTCCCCGGCCGGGCGTCGAACTCACATCGCCGCTGCCGACAGCTCCACAGCGCAGCGCTCAACTGCTGCGCCAACAGGGAGGCCCTTGAAAATGTTCATTTCTATAAAAAGTGAGATTATTGTTTTTCATAAAACTCAGGAATGAGGGTCCGATTGACTAGTCAGAGGACACATGTGGCATTTGAGGTAGTTTTCCGATGTCCAAAGGGAATTTTTAGGTTCTATTATTGGCTACCTTGATATTATCATTCATGTATCCGGTACTTAGCATATTACTGAGCTCAATAAATATTTTAGTTGAATGAATGATTATAGAACACAGTGACAACAACTTTTGAAAATAATGAGACTTGAATTTGAACTTAAAGATCCTTGATTTATCTTTTTGGCACTTATACTCAGCCAGCTCCTTGCAAAGAATTTCAGCTTTACATATGAAGCTATAGCAGCAGGAAGACACTGGGAGCAGTTTCTTTTTTTTTTTAATATATATATTTTTATTGTTATTTATGTCTTTTACATTTTGTATTCCCCTTGGGTAGCCCACCACCAATTCACCCGTGATCCATCTCCATGGTCCCTTGTGTTCTTTTCTATTCCATTTTGTGCGCTTTTCCTTCCCTCCCTCCGCCTCCCCCCCCCCCCACCGCTGATTGTCTGTCTCCTATAAGGTTTAGGGAGCAGGTTCTTTACAGAGCTGCATAGACTGGTCGAAAGAAGAGGAGTCCTGGAGCCCTGAGTGGCTTTTTAGGCTTTTAGTGGTCTCTTGTAGGGAGGTAACCAGGTACAGGGCAGGTTGGGAGGCCAGGGGCCGGGAGGCTGGCAGGCTTCCTAGCCTCCAGCAAGTCTTCACTCTTCTGGGCTCTCTGGTGGCGTCTTTTGGTATCTCTGCTACACCCCAATGGTCCTCTGCTCCACGCTCTCTTCTTTCCTGCCTCTGCTGCTTCTGCCACTTCTTCTTGCTTCTGTTGCTGCTCAGAAGCCCAGTCTCTGGCTCAGGTGTTCCCCCTCACGCATGCCCACACCCTACTCCAGGTGCCTGAGATCAGGCATGCGTGTAGGCCTGCAGGGGTCCATCACTGATGGGAGGGTGGAAAAACCTGAAGCCTTATTTCACTTACCCTACAGAAGCCTAATATTTTTCAATTAATTTATGAAGTTGTTTTTGTTTTTTGTCGACTCTAGAGAGTAACACTGTTACTTGGTCCTGATCCCAGTTCTGCTACTTTACTACCTGTGTCCTCAGGGTATGCTGACTGTCCTCTCTGATGTTAAGCTGTGTCATGCATACAATGAGAATGATCATCTATATCCTTAATTGAGTGGCCAGTCATTAGAATTAGCATACTGCCTGGTGAGTAGCACGCACTCCAAATACACAATTGGGGGCCTCCCTGGTGGTGCAACAGGTTAAGCACAGCGCTGTGGAGCTGTTGGCAGCTACAGTGCAAGTTCGATGCCCTGCCGGGCAGATTTCCACATGGCGCAGCAGACCTCTCCTGCCTCAGCTCCTGCTCCCCTCAGCAGTGTATTTTGGTTGATCTGCCTGTTCTGCTCCCCACTCTGTCTCTGGTGAATCCTCTCGCTGCCCCACACCTCTGGCCTGCACCCCAGCTTATATGCAAAAATAAATAAATCTTTAAAAAAACCAAAATACATAATTGGATCATTTGTGAGTCATTATTTTAAAAGAGTAGCAAGTAAAAGACAAGTGACTAATACATTTTGAACATTTTCTACTTTCTTCTTGTTTTAATAGATGATGACTTTTTTCATGAACTCCCAGAAACCTTTCCATCGGATCCACCTGAGCCTCTGCCACATTTCCTTATTGAGCCTGAAGAAGCTTATATTGTGAAAAACAAGCCTGTGAACCTGCATTGTAAAGCCAGCCCTGCCACCCAGATCTACTTCAAGTGCAATAGTGAATGGGTTCATCAGAAGGACCACACAGTAGATGAGAGAGTAGACGAAACCTCCGGTGAGTTTTCCGCTGCATTTGGATTACAGTTTGGGATTCAGTTGCTCAACGCTTTGGCATGTTGTCTTACTTTTCTTCTGATTTGTAAAATTGAAAATGAAGTTACTATCCCTTGGCAAAAACCTTTGAATCGCTTTGATTATGACTTGGTGCTCTTTCATGTATTCCATGCATTCCAAAGTAAAATATGATGAATAACCTTGATTTTTATTTAACTATTTGAAATTAAAACATGGTCCATGATTACAAAGACAAAGAATGATAAATTGTGAGAATGAATAGACTGAATTAATATTCAAGAACCTAGTACAAGATGCCTTGAATTTTACATGGTTGACAAATCTGATGTCGGTAAAACCCAAGCCCCACAGCTCAGGCCACAGGGCATGACCCGCTTTGCTGCAGCCACCACCTAAGTGTCTCGAGCCACTGGCAGCAGCATGGCAGGCCTGCTTCTGGGCAGCCCCTTCCCTGGCACCAGGAGCGTTTGAACACAGAGCCGCTAAAGCTCCTGTGGCAGAGTGGAAGTTCCCTGCAGGCTACCCAGAGTGATGCGTCTGGGCAGCACCCAGGAAGCTGCAGGATGGCTACACAGAGGCCCACCTCAATGGGCCAGCCTTGATGGCTTCCCCCAACACTGGCTGAGTTTGAGTACCAGAACCCCCAAACCTTGGGGCTTAAGCACGAGACCCCAGGAACTACTGTGAGCAGTGCAAGTGACTGTGAGGTGGTGAACATTTTACACCTGCCACCTCTGGCCTCATGGGGTTCAGGCTGCCAAGAGAGGCCAAAGCAGGCAACAGTGGTTCCCCTGCCTCACTTCCCAGGACATGAAGCCCCACTGTGGCGGCAGAGGCATGATTTAGGGCTGCAGGGAGGAGCATGGGGCCCCAGAGGGCCAGCTACAGTGCTGTGGCTTCCTGGAGCCAAAAACAGTAGATGGCCCATGCAGTCCAGCCCACATGGTGGTCTCCCAGCAGAACTCACCCTGCACCCTCAGTGCTGCCACAGCCACCCCTCCTTTTATGTTGTTATACTCCACCCCACTGAAAGGGTAGTGGGTGCAGAGTGCTTCCAGCCCCACTGAAGGCCGCTCTGGTGGTGGGTCCTTGGAGCTCACCAGCTCATGAGCCTTCCCTGGGTCTGTGCAGGCACCAAGTTTTTACTTTTATATTTGGTGCCTGGATATAGAATGGACCAAGCAGGTGTGAGCTAAATGAATCAATCCAGTTCAATTAGCTTATTATTTAATTATTCAGATCAGAAATCAAGACTGAACTAATTGGTGCTAAATGGACCAATCTGTCACTTAAGATTGAAAATGGTCCAATCAGGTGTGTATGGTGGGGGACCATGAACGAAGACATAAGGCAGGGCAAGGGCCAGCTAGGAATCCTGTTCCTGGCCTTCAGAAAAAGACAAAACAAAAAGGTTCAGCAATTGACTTCTGAAGAAATAAGAAGCATCCAACAGCCAAACTCAAAGAAAGAAGTTGAAGAACATCCTACAGAGCAGACCGCTGGAACTGCCACTAGTCTTAAGGTGTACCATCATCCCTGGCCTGTTGTCTCAAAGAGCTGTTTGCTGTTGGTGTCAGCCAACAACTCATAAAGAGCAGTTCATGCTGGCTATCTGACACTGCCTTTTGGGGACCAGTGGTGACTGGCATTACTGGCCAGTGCTGTCCAGCACTGTTGACAGGTGACTGGCACTCTGTGTCCAGGTCACATCTGAGAGCTGTACACTGTTTCTAATTGTCCATCACCAACTTCCGAATGCTGTTGCCTCCACTGCTGTCCAGCCCAGCGGCCAGTGCTGTCCAGCCTGGCCTTCAGGCTGTTGCTGTGGGATGCTGAAAAGTCATCTCAGTGGCTCCACCTGTGAGTACCTCCAACTAAAACTGGATCCTGGTCTATTGATTGTCAGTGTGCCACAACCTCCAGGACCTCATTGATGAGATATCACTAATTTGAACGAGTAGCTTTTGTTTGGGACTTCTGGACACTATCTGGAGTGAGTTAGCTGGTCACTTGTGGCTCTGGAAACTCTTTGTTGCCCTGTTTGTTAGGTAAACCCCATGGTTGTTTCCTGATCTTGAATGATCTTGCAATTGTGGGCATCGGTGAGAACCCACAGCCAATGACCCATCATCTACTTGGGCACTGTCATTTTGATGCTACAGCTATAGCTTTGGCACTGTTTAATTTGGTCTAGATATTGTGGGTTGAGGAGCAAGCTCAATTAAACTGTACTTGTTTACCTCAGTGTCAAATGTTAATGCCTGATTCCCACCTACATATTTTTTTAACAATTTGTAAATGTCATAGATTCAAATAATCCGGTATCCTTAAATTATACTCCAAGATTAATCTTAATTGCTTAACTCTTAACTAATGTTAAATTGAGAGAAATTGAGAATAGTGACAGTGTGGGATTCATGAAGAGATGTGGCAAATTTAGTCACAATTTGAATGGATCTTTATCAAAGTGATTTTGCTCCTGGCATGGTTAAAACTCCTGGCTTTATTGCTCTGTAAATATCATCCTTAGCAGTAAAATATTAAAGACATAGAGATGATGAGATAGATTTTAATAACCTGCAGGATGTAGCCTGGCTATAAAGGAAGCTTTCTTTTGAACAATGTTTTACTACATGATGGGTAAGTTAAGATAGGTAAGAAATCTAAAGTTATTTTAAATAGAAAGGTATATAAGTATAAGTATATATACACACACACACATTTTACTATGTTTTAAATGTTTTAGCTCTACAGCAAGAAGAATAATTTGAAATTTTAGGTCTTTATCAGACATATATTTTAAATATTATGAAACCCACTGATCAAGATTTCCAAGCTACATATGACGGAAGTGGAAACATTTAAATATCTTCATATTTCTTCACAAATATCTCTCTATATCAGAAGGATAATATTTTCAAAATCCACAAAACTGCCTTTGGGTAGCAGTATTATTTGATATGATTCTTAACATCCCAGCTAATGCAATTAGATGAGATAAATGATTAAAATTGTAAAGAAAGTGGAAAATTATTTTCAGTTTTGAAAAAGAGTATGAGTCTATATATTTGAAAACATGCAGTTTCAAAGAAAAGATGTAAAACTGATAAAAGATAACCTATTTATAAATTTGTTTTTATTATAACAATATAAAAGAATATGAAGTATAAATTTAATAAGTATTTTGTGGAAAATTAGAAATTTTTTAAACTATTCAGAGACAAAAAAAATCAATGACTTGAATAAATTTAAAGACATATCTTGTATTTTGAATGAATAGACTAAATATTTTAAATATTTTAGACTAAATTTTTTAAATGTGTTTTATTTATAAATGGATCTATAGCTAAAGAATGTAAGTTTGACCTTAGCTAAAGACAAGAAACAGTGATTAATGGATTAAAAGAGAAACAATCCCAAACACTTTTCATAATGTGATAAGGATGGTTTTCCAACCAGGAAGAAAAAATTTTGTTAAATATACCATTGAGGGGCCTCCCTGGTGGCGCAGTGAGTTAAGCGCAGGGCTGTGGGACGCCTTCCGCGGAGATTCCCACATGGCGCAGCACACCTTTCCTGCTTCACCCGCTGCTCCTCTCAGCAGTGTAGTTCAGTCGATCTGCCTGTTATGCCCCCCACTCTGTCTCTGGTAAACCCTCTCTCTGCCCCGTGCCTCTGGCCTGCACCCAGCTTGTATGCAAAAATAAATAAAAATCTTTTAAAAAAATAAAAATAAAATAAATATACCATTGAAATCACAAATAAGAAGGAGTAGGTGCAGAAGAGTAGAAAGAAAGAGATGGGATTCCATCTCATTCTTTTTTTTTTTAAAGATTTATTTATTTATACATACAAACTGGAGTACAGGCCAGAGGTGTGGGGTGGCGAGAGGGTTCACCAGAGACAGAGAGGGGAGCAGAACAGGCAGATCAGAAATACACTGTTGAGAGGAGCAGTGGGTGAGGCAGGAGAGGTCTGCCGCACCATGTGGGATTCTCCCCGGCCGGGTGTCGAACCTGCATCGCGCGCTGCCGACAGCTCCACAGCGCAGCGCTCAACCGCTGCGCCACCAGGGAAGCCCTCCATCTCATTCTTTAGAATAAAATAAATTCTAGTCATTAAAGCTTACTGTCATCATTACTGTCTCCACTGGGAGAAAATTTTGGCCATTTGTCAGTTAGTTGGTTAGTTTCAATGATGAGAAAAGCCTTTTTAAGTAAGACCAGACACTGTATTTGAATATACAAAGCAAGAAAACAACAAAGCTAAGGGAGAGCCAAGAATGGGAACTTTGTTTCTGAGGGGATATGATTAATCAAAGAACTAATTTAATTAATATTTAAATAGCTCTTAAATATTCAAGAAAAGGATCAGCATCCCAATACAAAATTGAACAGTAATTTGAACACATAGATATGGAAAAGAAATGTAAATGCTAAATAAGCATGTATGAAAATATTGTCAAGATCAAAATATTTGTTAGTATACAAATACTTTGAAGACACTGGAGTGAGATAGGGAATATTTTGTTGATGAGGTTGCACCTTGATACAACCTTAATAAATTCCAGCTTGAAAATACTATCATTGGTTTAATGTATGTATGCATTCACTCAGTGATGAGAATTTTAGAAATTATCTAAATAATAAGGTTTCAAATGAGCCCAAAGACTTTTATGCAAGGTTGTCCATTGTACCTTTGTTGCAGAAGCATATGAAGCTTCATCCCTCAGATGTAATCCTGTAATGCTTCTTTAAAAAAAAAAAAAGATTTATTTATTTATGCATACAAGCTGGGGTACACAGCAGAGGTGTGGGGCGGCAAGAGGGTTCACCAGAGACAGAGTGGAGAGCAGAATAAGCAGATCGTCAGAAACACACTGCTGAGGGGAGCAGCAGACGAGACAGGAAAGGTCTGCCATGCCATGTGGGAATCTCCCTGGCATGGCGTGAAACTCCCGTGGCCGCTGCCGACAGCTCCACGGCACAGCGCGCAACCGCTGCGCCACCAGGGAGGCCGTAATCCTGTAATGCTTCTTAATATAAAGAGGTTTCTGATCTCTGAAGTTATAGAAAAGTCTTGCGGATAAAATTTGAAGTGGAAACTAAAGTATGGAAAATGGCATATAATATGCCTCCATTATGTAAGGAAAGAGAATGCATGTATATCTGTCTATACTTGGGTTTTTCTGGAGATATATACAAGGACTTTACAGCTCATAATTTGAGATGATAGGAGACTTTATTTGATTTCTTTTCAATCCTATGAATTTGTTATTTTATATTAAATAGTTAAACCTGAAATAAAAAGTCCTAACCATTTTATTGCATTTCTTTGCCCATTGTCATAAAAGTAGATCAGCCATATGATTCAGCAATTCCATTCCTAGATATCTACCCAAACAATGCTAGAAACTAATTTGAAGGGATATGTGTATTCCTATGTACATTGCAACATCATTTTCAATAGTCAAGCTATTGAACCAGTACAAGTGCCCAAGTGCCCACTAGATTGAGAAGATGTGTATACATGATGAAAAATTACACATCTTTAAGAAAAAGGCAAAATCTTGCCATTCATGACAACATGGATGAAACTGGATAAGATAATGCTAAATTAAAGAATGTTAAACGGTAAAAGACAAATATCTGATGTATTCACTTGTGGATTATAGAGGATCTAAAGAAAGGAACTTATAAAACTGAAATATTAACACTATTCAATAAAATCTCCATCAAAGTTACCTTTAAAAAACTGCATTGTAAAACATTGAAAATTACAGTGAAAAACTACACAACAATAAAATTTTAAAAAAATAGTAAGTCTTCAAATCACAAAATCCTTCCTTTTAAATTTTAAAGGTGTTAAATAGACTCTTTTAGCCTAAAGTATGAAATGAATAATTAGTTGTACTCAGTGAGTAAAGCTATACCACTGATCATGGAAAGAACTGATTAAATACCTTTCATTACTGAAACACTGGTTAATGTTTGACTTTCCAGTATTTAAACCACATTTGCATTTCTTCCATCTATATAATGTAAGAAACAGAAAAGTAGAAAATGACGTATATTTGATGGTTTGGAAATTTCCTATATTTAGAAGCTCTTAGTTTGCTAATATAGTAATTAATACTATGTCCCTTCAGAATTCCATAGAAGTCTTGAAGTGTGCAGAATGTTTTGCCTACATATGAAGGAAAAGATCAGGCTTGGCTGCTTGCTTTCTATTTACTTGAAGTCTTTTCAACCCCTGTTTCCATGGTACCTAAGATTCACTGTCAAAAAGCAAATATTTTTCCTCTATGAAGAATCAAGGGAATTTTGAAAACCTAGGTTGGTTTGAAATTTTAATAATCACTGAGATTTTCCCTTTTCATGTCCAATTATTCTCACATTAGAAGCATATTATCAATAGGTTCAACACAACAATACTAAAAATTCCAAGCTTTATAATGAATGTCTGATATGTATTATATTATGTAGTCATCATAACAATCTTATGAGATAATTTTAGAACTCTGCTTTTGTAAATGTGAAAAGCTGAGACTCAGGAGGATAAGGAAACTAATTTTCCCTAAATCACCTAGCTAGTAGGTGACAGAGGCAGAATATAACCCAGGGCTCTCTGATTCCAAAGCTTCTGCTTTTGGCCCTTTACCCAATGTCTTCCTAAATTCTGCCATAAGTATTGAACACAAAACAGTTATGCTAAAAAAAGATCTATGTAATAAAATTTTTCCTTTTCTCAGAAAAAGAATATTTGGTGCTGAGTGTCACGTTCACTTTGATCTTTCATGTTTTCATCTGAATTCCTTGCTTTGTGTCAGATTTTCTATATGTAGTAACTTAAGCTAGTGCTTAAGAAATGATTTTTTCAATCTTGAATGTCGTCAGTATATGGTCAACAGTGTTTAGAAAACAGTCTTAATAGAAAAGAAGAAATGACTGAAGAGAAGCAATACTCTGGCACAAATTTAAATGACTGCATTTATGCAAAATGGAGCTTTCCCAAATGCCCTGTGCTTACCCCGTCTCCTTTTGTTGCAAGAGTGCGCCAGTTGAAATTCTTTCTCCTCTTTATTCCCATTTCAGATACCTTTTCTCCTCATTCCTTCACTAAAAATAGGAATGTCAGTTTGACCCTTTACCTCAATAGCAAAAGTGATCATCAAGCACTAACAATACCTTCTCAGAATTGTCCAGCAAAATATCCTACTGTATGTAATTTTTGCCTCTATTCCCTGTAGCATGGGCCTTTATTACATAGTTTCCCACCACCAATTCACCCGTGAACCAAAAAAAATTAGATTTTTTAAATGGTATTCTGGCTTTGTCAGTATTTTGGGTGGGTATTAATCCACTGTGTCACCATTGTTGGTTCAATGTAACAAATTAAATTATTCTCTTATATTAAAAAAAATTTAAGTAGCCTCTGAGATCCTCTTGGATACCATTCTTCCGAACAATCCAATCTTTGGGTAGTTATTTGTTTAAAGCACAGGTCCAAGTGATTATATCATTCAATTTCTTAAAATATGTATTTTTTCTTCTTCCATGGAATAAAGCATCTTTTCCTTGGTCACATATTTAAAAGACTCATTATAAATGGTTGCCAGTCAAACTTTCTAGCCTCACTCTAAAATTCTTACCTGCACCCAACACACCCTATATATAAGCCAATTTGATTTTTCTTCTGATACTGTGTTCAGTGAAACTCCATCATCCTAGAAGTACAATTTGGATCAAATAATTTAGGAAAAATTGCAATAATTGTATACCTCATTTGGAGAAAAGTATAAAGTATTTTCACATGTAAAAGTCCCAGGAAAACTATGCAGTAGAAATAAATTTTAACTTCATAATATTTGGCAACTGAATTCATTTTCAGAGACCCTTTAGTAAAACATTATAAGATCTACTGTCATACCAGTACATGTTTAGGAAATGCTATGTCTATCTTAAAGTAAAAAGAGGTGGGAATTGTTTAAAACATATTAAATGAATGCAAGCACTCTTTTCTTTATACCTCTTAAAATTATAAAATTATAAAAAATTTAATTTGTCTTTGAATTACATACAGGTCATAAGCCAATGTCACCTCAATAAAAAAGTAAATAAAAGTAAATCCCCTTCAAACTACTTAAAATATTGTTTAGAGAAGTTCAATGAAATATTGATAAGTTCTTCATTAAATTGATTGTGGATCTATTTTCCATAATCTAGACTTAGTAGCCCTTCACTTGTCATGTGGAACTTCGGAAAATAAGCCTGCTCACAGTTTGACCTCACAAATCTGAGACAATTGAAGGAATTCATTAACACATCTCCTTTCCCAAGTTCTTCAGTCTAAACATTACGAGCTGAAGTTAAGTAAACTACACGTAAACAGGGATTATAGCTGTTGTTTTATTTTTAAAATTCTAGTCTCAAATTTAATTTGGTTTGTGATTTCCTAGTAGGTGCTCAATAAATATGTTGTCTGAATCAGTGATTTTGTAAACTCCCAAATCATACATGTCCACATTTTTCTTGTTTGAACTTCTGCTTTCATTGTATTGCTCAGTGTGAATTTTATGTGTATTAAATTGAAACATATAAAATTACCAATATTCAAATACTTTTAAGTGTATATATGGCAAATTCTTATAATTCAATGTCATATGTTATTTTGTGAAAGAGTTATCTTCATGTGTATAGATGTGTATATAGATCTAAAGCACAGATCCAAGTGATTATATAACTAATTTATAATAATTTATAGTAGCTATCTGTAAGTTATATATATTAAATATGCAAATATATATATATATATATAAACCCGTATCTTCACTCTTCAACTATATTGTAAAGCTATCATGTGACCTATGTTTTGTAAAGATCTGCCTTTTCTGAAGTTTATAACACAAAACTCTAATCACAGAAGATGATCAATAAGTGTTTGTTTTGTGGGATTATAGCCGCTCATCGTACTAAATAGTGAGGCATATTGAGGATGTTTTTATTGGCAATATTTCATGAGTAATACGAGGAATATATAAAGATAAAATATTCTAAAAGTTATTTTACACACCATATCTATCATTGTTTTCCATGTAAACTAATTAAAGTTAGCTATCATTAGCCGAGTGAACATTTTCAAAAAGAAATTAGATGGATTATTTTATTTTAGTAAATGATACATAACATTTAGAAATTATAAATTTTATTCCATTTTTTTAAGTCAGTAGAGTATTACCTTTGTAAGAATAGAGCTTGTAGCTATATTTGTATACTAATTAAGATAAATGATTCTGGAATACCAATAAATTATTTATTTATTTCATTCTTAGAAGTACTTATTTCAATACCAGAAACTTTCAGTATAAGGCTGACCCCAAAATAAAAATAGGAAATTGACAAGAATTAATGTGGTGCATGGAGGCTTTTCCACTGATTTAATCTGATGAGACAAGAGAGTTATTGCCAGATATTGAAAACAGAGTATCAATTATTTTGAAATGTATACTTTTTCTTATTTTTCATTTCTTAGTGTTCACAATTGGCTCATTCTTATTTCACATCAACTTTAAATTTTTAATCATCTGGTTTAACATTTTCAGCATAAACTCAGCTCAGTTACAAAAATATAAGATTGAGTTCAGAACTTAGATTTTTTATGTCTTGCTTTTACTTCTATTCTAGCATGAACATGAGTCTTGACTGACTGAGTCCTTTGAGCTCTCTCATTGCATATAAACATGGTTATTTTCTCCATTCATTTTCTAACTTACCAACAGAAATGAGTACTTGAAAGAAATTAGGCTATACATTTATAATCCTTTTGTTCCTATTGCCATGGAATTCTTGTTTATTTTGGAAATTCCATTACTTGCAAATGCCAGTACTCCACACATATTCCCAAACAACATGACTATACCACATTTACAGAACTATGAAATTTTTAATTTTGTCATATCCTATAGGAAATTTTTGATTTTAGAATTTCATGCAATATGAAAATTTTAACACATATATTTACATATTTATTTATGAAGTATAATTGTTTTACATCTTTGTAAACACTTTGACAATATAGGATTTCACTCCTGATGTGTGGTCATCATAGCAACCCCACCAACAAAAGTACTCATAGTTTTCTTTCCACTGTGCTCTCTGTGGAGTCTTTTGTGTTCTCTATGTATATTATCATATAGTCACCTAATAATGACATCTTTACTTCTTGCTCAGTTTGGACTACTTTTATAGCTTTCTCTTGCCTAGCTGCTCTATCTAGGACTTCTAATACAATGTTGAATAATAGTGGTGAGAGCGGGCATCCTAATCTTATAACAGATCTTAGTGAAAAGTCTTTGAGTTTTTCACCATTAGAATGATACTAGGTGTGGTTTTGTCATATAAGGCTTTTATTATATTAAAATATGGTCCATTTATGCCAAATTTTTCAAGGGTTGTCCTCAAATAAATGGATGTTGAATCTTATCAAATGTTTTCTCAGTATCAATTGATATGATCATACTGTACTTACTTTCCTTTTTGTCAATATGATAAATTATGTTGATTGATTTTCAGATAATGAACTATTCTTGTGTCCCTGATATAAATCACACTTGGTCATGTACAATCCTTTTAATTCATTGTTGGATTCAGTTTGGTAAGACTTTACTGAGGATGTTAACATCTTTGTTCATTTAGGAGATTAATCTATAGTTTTCTTTTTTGTGTGTTGTCTTTGGTTTTGGTATTAGTGTAATGTTGGCCTCTTAAAATGTGTCTGGGTCTATTCCTTCTTTCACAATTTTTTTAAAAGAATTTGAGCAGAATAAGTACTAGTTCATCTTTGAAAGATTGATAGAATAGGCTTGTGAAGCTATCTGGTTCTGAACTTTTGTTTTGGGGAGAGTTTTGATTTCTGTTTCAATTTCCTTGTTTGTGGTTGCTTTGTTCAGATTTTCTGTTTCTTCCTATTCAATCTTGGATGAGTATAACTCTTAAGAATCTGTCTATCTCTGCAAATTGCCTGTGTTTATCTTCTTTGAATGCTGAATAGTATTCCATTGTGTATATGTACCACATCTTCTTGATCCAATCATCTGTTTTTGGACATCTGGGTTGCTTCCATACCTTTGCTATTGTGAACAGTGCCGCAATGAGCATACAGGTGCGTGTATGCTTTCGGATTAGTGTTTTTGTATCCTTTGGGTAAATTCCCAAAAGTGGGATTGCTGGGTCGTATGGAAGCTCCGTGTTTAGCAGTTTGAGGAATCTCCATACAGTTTTCCATAGTGGTTGGACCAGTTCACATTCCCACCAGCAGTGTAGAAGAGTTCCTTTTTCTCCACATCCTTTCCAGCATTTGTTGTTGCCTGTATTTTTAATGTGTGCCATCCTCACAGGTGTGTTGTGGTATCTCATAGTGGTTTTGATTTGCATTTCCTTGATTATAAGTGATGTTGAGCATTTTTTCATGTATCTGTTGGCCATTTGCTTTTCTTCTTTGGAGAAGTGCCTTTTGTGCTCTTCTGCCCATTTTTTGATTGGGTTATTGGCTTTGTTTTTGTTGAGTTGTGTGAGTTCCTTGTAAATTTTTGTTATCAGTCCTTTATCAGATGTATTGTGTGCAAAGATCTTTTCCCAGTTGGTAGGGTGTCTGTTAGTTTTGGTTAATGTCTCTTTTGCTGTACAGAAGCTTTTTATTTTGATATAATC